>JABMCL010002673.1:890000-1075000 GCA_018857735.1 Alviniconcha marisindica | reverse complement strand
TGAATGTCGGATTGCGCTGGTTATCCACGACGGCGTTGTCAGCCTTTGGCAAGCTCAGCACATGCGCGCTTTCCGATCTGAAAGACGACAGGCGTAAGCGTGCACGGCCTGTAAACTAATACGACACATGAGTAATGGATGAGAAATAGTACGTCGTGGTTGGCATGAATTATTTTTAATTTAAAAAACAACAAACTTCGTGGTGTTGTGACTGGGCGTGTTTCGGTGCATGTCCCAAATAGGAACGATGAAATAATTGTCAGGTCTCCATGACGTCATACCTACACTGTCGTCAAAGCAGTGTGGCCTCAGTGAGCTGTTGTGGGAGTAGTTACAGTTACACAACATTTCTGAGCGTAACGACACTATACCAAAAAAAAAAAAAAAAACTTATTGTTTATAATAAATGCATAAATTATGAATAATGATGTTCTTTTGTATGGTGAGTCACCATGCTGGGTCAACAAACAGCGGGAGTAGAGAGAGGGACGTCGGAGCTCAAGAACTACATCAGAAGTCGAGGTGGCCGTCCTGGGCTCCCCGTCCCTAATAGTCCGTGCGATCTCTGTGGTCGTAAAGCAGCATTGAACCTGTTCTTGACAGAGTTCAGGAGCTGTGTGAAAGTCGAGGTGGACGTCCTGGGCTGTAAGTCTAAGAAAGTCCCTAATCGTCCGTGCGATCTCTGTGGTCGTAAAGCAGCATTGAACCTGTTCTTGACAGAGTTCAGGAGCTGTGTGAAAGTCGAGGTGGACGTCCTGGGCTGTAAGTCTAAGAAAGTCCCTAATCGTCCGTGCGATCTCTGTGGTCGTAAAGCAGCATTGAACCTGTTCTTGACAGAGTTCAGGAGCTGTGTGAAAGTCGAGGTGGACGTCCTGGGCTGTAAGTCTAAGAAAGTCCCTAATCGTCCGTGCGATCTCTGTGGTCGTAAAGCAGCATTGAACCTGTTCTTGACAGAGTTCAGGAGCTGTGTGAAAGTCGGGGTGGACGTCCTGGGCTGTAAGTCTAAGAAAGTCCCTAATCGTCCGTGCGATCTCTGTGGTCGTAAAGCAGCATTAAACCTTTTTTGACAGAGTTCGGGGTGGTGAAATCGAGGTGGACGTCCTGGGTTTTGGTTTCCCTAAGTCCGTGCGATCTCTGTGGTCGTAAAGCAGCTTTGAACCTTTCTTGACAGAGTTCAGGAGCTTGTGAAAGTCGAGGTGGACGCCCGGGGCTGGCAAAAAAGTCCCTAATCGTCCGTGCGATCTCTATGGTCGTAAAGCAAATTGAACTTTTTTACAATTTCAGGAGCTGTGTGAAAGTCGAGGTGGACTCCTGGGCTGTAAGCTAAGAAGCCCCTAATCGTCCGTGCGATCCTAGGTCGTAAAGCAAATGAACGTTCTTGACGATTCAGGAGCTGGTGAAAGTGAGGTGGACGTCCGGGTGTAAGTCAAAGAAAGCCCCTAATCGCCGTGCATTCTATGGTCGTAAAAAAACACTGAACTTGTTTTGACGAGTTAGGAGCTGTGTGAAAGTCGAGGGGGCCGTCTGGGTCCCCCCCCTATAGCCTTGGGGTCTTGTGGTCGTAAAGCAACATTAAAGAGGGGCCAAAAGGGGGATCAGTCTGCCCTTATACAACCCCACATCTTTTGAAGAAAAGGGAAAAGCCGAAGCTAGGGGATCGCAGCCACGTCATCCGCTTACCGGCTTCCTATGACGCATTACCGCTAGTCCAAACTGGCCCACGGTAGTAGTAGTAGTAGCAGTAGTAGTAGTAGTAGTAGTACAAGTCGCACCTTTTACACTACTGAAGGACACGGCAAAAGAGACCTAGCTGAATCGCCTTCGGTATGGCGGTAAACACGAGGTACAAAGCAGAAAAAAAAGCAACAAAAAGAAGAAGACGCGGGAGGGGGGAGGGGGAGGACAAGGTGACAAAAATAACCAAAAAACGGGAGAACAAACAAACAAACAAAAAACAGAAGCCAAACTTCGTCAGCGGTCGAATTTACTAATCTTTTCACCCCGTTGGATCCTACAGCAGAAAGTCGATACATGCAACATCGGCTTTTACCGACGGCAAGAAAATTGGCGTTCACTCGGAGTGCTGTCAGTGATCGCCTGAAACACGACAAACAGTGCCGTCCGCCGCTATATAATTTATGTGCTCGGCGGAACAGCCAGAACAGAACTCGAAAAGCCCAGGTGCACGAGGACCGGTGACGTGATGACTGAACCCGATCGTTGTGACGTGCTGTATAGTTAATACACCCTGCACGATCCCCGCCACTAAAAGGCAATGGAGCCGAGCGTTGACGAGGAGTATTTCAAGGTGGGCCCCATCCTTCAGCTGCGAGGCTTGGACGAGGGCCGTCCGTCCGACTTGGGCAACGGAAGGCCGCCACCGTCCAATGGCAGCAGCAGCAGCAGCAGCCACGCGTCCAAAGCTCAGGCCAGCTCTTCCAGCAGTAAGAGCAGTAACATCGTGTCCAATACCGGTGAGTTGGTGCTAGGTGGATACTTCGGAGCTGTGGGGCGGGTAGAGGAGAGGTAATGGTGTGGTGTCTGTGGGCGTTGGGGCCCAGGAATTATATTACACTGTGAGTGCGGTGACATCGTTTACAGTGCTGCTGATTTGACGGGGGTGGGGGGACGGAGGGGTGGGGGGGATGGGGAGAGAAGGGTTCAAAAGTAGCAGAAGCGGGTTTATGTGTGTGGTGGTGGAAAGGGGGGGGGAAGGGGGGGGGGTCAGAAGTGAGTCGCTACTGTAAATCAACAGAAGAAAAATTAATCAGGCGAGATGGGGTCGAGGGCCATTGGTCACTCGTTCTTCATTGACAGGGGTGACACTGACAGGCATCTGTAGTGCATCTATAGCCCGGATATAACCCTACTGGTTGACTAGGCGTAAAAGACCAAGTTACGTACTATAGCGTTTGTGAGTCGGTATTGGGTGCACGCTTGAGGGAGAGTCGGGGATGGGTGAGTGTGGATCGAGTCCTCTCAGCGGCGACCTTACGTCCAAAGGTCACTCTGGCTATGCACGTGATGTCCGCGTTGAGAGCGGTATTTCTACCGTGTCCTCCAGCGATTGGACCAGGAAGGACCCGCTGGCTCGGGACCATGGGGACGGGGAAAGGCGGAGACGAAGCTGATTGGGAACTCGGCATGCAAGACTCTCTCTGGCTCCGTCATCGCTTACAGCCACTGATCTATAACAGTGATTCACTGCGGTGACGACGTCGTGTGTGTGTGTGCGTGTGTGTGTGTGTGTGTGTGTGTGTGTGTGTGTGTGTGTGTGTTGTGGGGTGTGGGGGTGTGCAGTGTGCCCTGGCCGAAATGCAAAGTGTGGGGCCCGGAAAATGCAACAAATTGAGTCGGGTTCCGGCAACTAGATGCCGGAAGAACGGGATTGTTTTTTTATTATCGAAATCCCGGGACCAGGTCAGGGTAGTGCACAGAGAGAGAGAGAGGGACAGAGACAGAGGTGGGTGGTTGAACGGAGTGGGAGAGAAAGTGAGGAGGAAAAGAGAGAGAGAGAGAGAGAGAGAGAGAGAGAGAATGTGTGTGGGAGGGGGAGGGGGATTATTATAGTCAGGCCTTGGATTTTAACGGCCCGGGATACCGTAGGACCAAGAGAGCGTCACCATCACATAATCACCCAGTGTCACCATCACATAATCACCCAGTGTCACCATCACATAACCACCCAGCGTCACAAGCATCACATAACCACCCAACGTCACAAGCATAACATAACCACCGAGCGTCACAAGCATCACATAACCACCGAGCGTCACAAGCATCACATAACCACCGAGCGTCACAAGCATCACATAACCACCGAGCGTCACAGGCATCACATAACCACCCAGCGTCACAAGCATCACATAACCACCCAGCGTCACAAGCATCACATAACCACCAAGCGTCACAAGCATCACATAACCACCCATCGTCACAGGTATCGCATAACCACCAAGCGTCACAAGCATCACATAACCACCCAACGTCACAGGCATCGCATAACCACCCAACGTCACAAGCATCACATAACCGTGACTGTAAAAGGACGCAAGGCACGAACTTGAAAGAGAGCCAAGGTGGCACGTATGATATCTGTGGCAGTGCTTTCGTGTGGTCATCAGAGACACCACGATTCCTTGCCACTGGAATGCATACTCTAAGCGGGGGGTGGGGGGGAGGGGTTGCTTTGAGGATCTACTGGATTATGTATTTTCTCGTGTCAAACGGAGACCTCAACAATGGTCCATCACCACCTCTCTTCCTCCATTTCTGCCCTTCCCTGATTGTTCATTCAGCTTCTCCCCCCCCCCCCCCCCCCCCCCCCCCTTCGTCACACCCCCACGCACCCCCGAAAGGAATCTCCCCTGTCTGATTCTCTTGCAGTATAAAAATGACATGTCCTGAACGGTGAATCAGACTTCGTCTTGTGTTTTGTGATTCGATGACTAGCCGCTCGCCCTGACCTCACTGGCGTGGTTTGATCGATCAGGTCCTCGGTTATAATTAGTACGACTCCCGAGAGATGGAAATCCACGTTTCGACACGTCTCGCTCTCGCTTCGTATTACACCTGCTGTTTCTTCTCCCCAAAACGAGGCTCGACCTCCCCACCCCAGCCCCCAGCCCCCAAGCGTCGAGTTCCGGCCTACCGTCCCCGACACGGATTGAAAAAGGGCAGGCACACGCACACGTGGGGCCCGGTCACCTGATAGTAAATACCTCGTGTCCTCAGTTTGTGTCTCCCTGGCCTTGTTTCAGGGTCCACCCACCTGATGGACACCCTGGACGACCTGCCGCCGGGCATCGGCCAGTACGACGACTTCCACACCATCGACTGGCTGCGGGACATCGCCAGGGACCGCATGCGCCACCGGCACATCGTCAAGAAGCGGCAGGAGGGCTGGTGGGAGCAGCTGAAGAGTGCCCACGACGCCTGGTCCGGCTGGGTCTGCGTCTTCCTCGTCGGCTTGGCCGCTGGTGAGTCGTGGGCGTTTGTTCGTTGTGTGGTGGTGGTGGTGTGTGGGGGGGGGCGGGGGGGGGGGGGGGGTTAATAAGGAGGAGGGCTGGTGAGTCGTGGACGTTTTGTTGTTGTGTGGTGGTGTGTGTGTGTGGGGGGGGGCGGGGGGGGGGGGGGGTTAATAAGGAGGAGGGCTGGTGGGGTCGTGGACGTTTTTTTCGTTGTTTTGGTTGTTGGGGGAGGGGGGGGGGGTAATTTAAAAGGGGGAGGGCTGGTGAGTCGTGGACGTTTGTTCGTTGTGTGGTGGTGGTGTGTGTTTTGTTGGGGGGGGGGGGGTTATAAGGAGGAGGGCTGGCGAGTCGTGGACGTTTGTCCCTTGTGTGTGGTGGTGGTGGTGTGTGTGTGTTTGGGGGTTTGTTGTTGTGTGGTGGTTGGTGTGTGTATTTGGGGGGGTGGGGGGGGGTTAATGAGAGGGCTGTAGTCGTAACGTTTGGGTTTGTTTGTGTGGTGGTGGGTGTATGTTTGGGGGGGGGGGTTAATGGGAGGAGGGGGGGGAGTCGTGGACGTTTGTTCGTTTGTGGTGGTGGTGGTGGTGGGGGGGGGGGGGGGGTGTGGGGGGGGGGGTTAATAATAAGGAGAGGCTTGGGGAGTTGTGGACGTTTGTTCGTTGTGTGGGGGTGGTGGGGTGTGTGTGTGGGGGAGGGGGCGGTGTTGATGTGGGGGGGGGGGGGGAGGGGGTGGTGGTGGTGGTGTGTGTGTGTGGTGGGGGGGGGGGTTGTTGTGGGGTGGGGGGTGGGTGGGCTTGTTGTGTGGTGTGGTGTGTGGTGGTGTGTGGTGTTTGGGAGGGGGCTGCTGATGTGGGTGGGGGGAGGGGGGATAAGGAGGAGGGCTGGTGGGAGCAGCTGAAGAGTCAGGCTGGGTCTGCGTCTTCCTCGTCAGCTTGGCTGCTGGGGCGTGTATTTTGTTCGTTGTGTGATGGTGGTGGTGGAGGTGGTGGTGGGGCGAGGGAGGGGGGGGGGGGGGCATAGAAAACAGTTCTTGAGTACCTAAACCGCGTCTGGTCAGGATGGGGACTCGTCCTCTCGACTTCGTCGTCGGTCTGGCTGCTGGTGGATCTGACATCTTTTTCTTCTTCTACCGCCTGGTTCCCCCCCCCCCCCCCCCCCCCCCAACCCCCACCCCGTCCCACACTCACCTCCACCCCTACTCCCCATGCAATCACTACAGCCCACCACCGCAGCCAATCATTAAAGTGAAGTATTTCCTCGTTCGGATGGCTGCTGCTGAACATTACCGTACGTTTCTGATGTTTCCTTTTTGTTTCGTTTTTTCGTTTTTTCTTTCTTTTTCTTCCCACCTCCTCTTTCTGCCTTTTAATCCAATCGTTGACATGACTGTGTCCTGGTATGAATTTGTAAAATTAAATAGCACGGAATTCTCTCTCTCTCTCTCTCTCTCTCTCTCTCTCTCTCTCTCTCCCCTCTCTCTCTTCTCTCTCTCCCCCCCCTCTCTCACTTCCCCTCCCTCACCCCCCTCTCTCCCCCCTCCCCTCCTTTCTCCCCCTACCTCCCCCCCCCCCCACCCCCCTGTCCCCACCCCCCCTCTCTCTCCCTCGCTCCCCTCCCTCTGTCTCCCCCCCCTCTTCCCCGCCCCCCCCCCCCTCTCTCCACCCGTTTTTCGTATGTCTCTGCTTTCTGCCCCTCTCCCCCCTTTGTCTCTCCCTCTCTCTCTCTCCCTCCCGCAGGCTAAAATCAATCAGTGTCCCCTTTTAACCTAATGCAGTCTAAAATGGCGGCAGCCTTTCGTACATCGGTTTCTCTAATTGATTCCAAACAGCGGCATGCTTCTCGATCTTCTCCACCCGGCCCCGCTCATCCTCTTTTTCTTGTCCATTTTCCATCCGTTCCAGCGAAGGAAGAACAGAAAAATCGACAGAAAAATCGGGAAGAGCAGAAAAATCTGGGGGTTGACTTACCCCCGCCGTCAGTCACACACGCACACCATTATTTTTGTATGTGTGTGTGTGTGTGTGTGTGTGTGTGTGTGTGTGTGTGTGTGTGTGTGTGTGTGTGTGCTACTTCACATCTGTGTGTGTGTGTGTGTATGTGTGTGTGTGTGTGCTACTTCACATCTGTGTGTGTGTGTGTGTGTGTGTGTGTGTGTGTGTTTGTGTGTGCTACTTCACATCTGTTTGTGTGTGTGTGTGTTTGTGTGTGCTACTTCACATCTGTGTGTGTGTGTATGTGTGTGCGTGCGTGCGTGCGTGCGTGCGTGCGTGCTACTTCACACCTGTGTGTGTGTGTGGTGTGTGTGTGTGCTACTTCACATCTGTGTGTGTGTGCGTGTGTGTGTGCGGGCGCGTGCGTGCGTGCTACTTCACATCAGTTTGGTGTGTGTGTGTGTGTGTGTGTGTGTGTGTGTGTGTGTGTGTGTGTGTGTGTGTGTGTGTGTTACTCGTAGAAATAATTGTTGCTGGAAATGGAGACGTGTCACTGACCGACTCTTCTTACCTAAAAATTGCGTCAGCCGTCAGATCCAAACTTGTCTTGATCTCTGCGTAGCTTGTTGGCCGTTTTATGCAGGGAGGACGGTTACTGGCTCTGATGGGCCGGTGCAACAGGCTAACAGTCGTTACCATTCCGCCGCTAGGGTTACTGCCCTTTCTAGCCTCAATTTCCTGTCGTCTGCTTACTCCATTTGCCAGGGGAAGCTTTAAACACCAGGGTCCAAGCAGCGCTGGGGCTTCTTGCCTTTAGAAATTGGAGAAATATAAAGGCTGTGGTCTGACCCCGGCAGTGCCCACGCCTTTTTTTTTTTCTTTTTTTTTCTCTCTCTTCTTCTTCAGCTGAGTTCATTTCTGTCTGTCAGGGTTCGTTCTAGTGTGTGTACATATATATAGACCGTCATTAGAAGGTGATCAAGTCGACTCAGACTTGGGACATTCGTTTGGTGTCACAGCTCTGTTGGGGGGATGGGGACGGGGGTGGGGGCTGAGAATAGGAGGGGGTGAGGGAGAGAGACTGGAAACGGGGAAAAGTTTGGCTTTGGGGGGGGGGGGAGGGGGGGGGGGGGGGGAGGCAATTGTGTGTTAAGAAGAATGAGCAGAGTTGCACGGCCGGCTAATGTGTTCATTCTGTAAAACAAATTTCCATAGACTTCGGTGCTCTGTCTCTGTCTCTGTCTGTCTGCCTCTCTCTCTCTCTCTCTCTCTCTCTCTCTCTCTCTCTCTCTCTCTCTCTCTCTCTCTCTCGCTCGCTCGCTCGCTCGCTCCCCCCGCCCTGATATAACCATACTGACTGACCGGCCGTAAAACAACGAAATACTCTCTCTGTCTCTCTCTCTCTGTTTCTCTATGTTCATTCTGTAAAACAAATTTTCATAGACTTTGGTGCTCTCTCTCTCTCTCTCTCTCTCTCTGTCTCTCTGCCCTTCTCTGTCTCTCTCTCTCTCTCTCTCTCTCTCTCCCTCCCCCCCCCCCCCCAATGTGCATGGTAAGGATACACAGCAGCAGGCTAGGAGTGGAGGCGATGGCGTCGTGGGCAAATTGAGATGGTGGCAAAATGACGTTTCCATTTTCTGCAGGATTATCTCCTGCCCCCCCGTCCCTAAGCTGAAAGCCTGGCCGCGTGCCACCGCCGTTCAATTAGTTCTTCGCCGCCAGGGGTTGGGAAGAGGACACTGCAGGCACCGGTATTGGACACAACAGAGATAACAGCGTGAAGTTATCTCTCTTTTCTGCCGAGGTGGTTAGTCACAGTTCTCTGGCTCCGTCAGTGTCACCTTCAGAAACAGCATCCCACACATAATACTTAATAGGGTGAAGTTCTCTCTTCTTTTCTGCCAAGATGGTCAGTGTCCCCTATGCATCCGACACATAGTACTTAATAGGGTGATGGTCTCTCTTTTCTACCGAGATGGTTAGTCACAGTTCTCTGGCTCTGTCAGTGTCACCTTCAGAAACAGCATCCGACAGATAATACTTAACAGGGTGATGTTCTCTCTTTTCTACCGAGGTGTTTATTCACAGTTCTCTGGCTCTGTCAGTGTCCCCTTCAGAAACAACATCCGACAAATAATACTTAATAGGGTGAAGTTCTCTCTTCTTTTCTGCAGAGGTCAACGGTTACTGTGAGCAAAGGTCGTAAAGCTAACTAGTATATATATATATATAGAGAGAGAGAGAGAGAGAGAGAGAGAGAGATACATACATATACATACATAGCTAGTGCTGGTCTTTGCTGTGAGCAAGGTCTGTTTGTTGCCACAGATCGAACTGTCGTGTGACTGTTCACACGCGAGCTGTTCTTGCTATTCTAACCAGAGACCAAAAATCGGAATAATTGTGCAGTTTTGCTTTGTCGAGACACGTCGGCTTTCGCTTACAGATACAAATACAGGTAATGGATGCTGATGTTAATTTTATAATCAGGAAACATGGCATCGATTTTTGTAAAATGTTAATAATAAATATCAAGGAATGTTTGATTGTTGTTTTTTGTTTGTTTTTTGTTTTTTCGGTTTTTTTTTCTCCAAAAAGTAAATGATGGAGAGGTAACCGCGCATGTGGCCGTACCCGCTCCTTTTTTCTTTTTTCTTTTCTTTTTTAAACCCTGGTGTCTGCATGTGGCTGGTCACGCGAGTTTCTCTTCAGCCCGTTCATCCGTCATCTCGTTCCTCTGGCTTAACCACAGGCCTCCAGATCAGAAATTGCCCACTTTCATTTTTATTCCTCTGAACGGGGGCGATGTTTGGGGGGGGGGGGGAGGGGTACGTGGGCCGGACGGAGGTTCCTGAAATATAGTTCGGATTTTAGAGCTTCATCTTGAACCGGTCTCATCATCCATCTTAGCGTTATGCCTCTTTCTGACGGAGTTTGAAGAAAGGGAAAGGGGGGGGGGGGGGGGGCGACATTGGAATAGACTAGTTCGCGAGCCTTTCCATTGGTCCATATATAATAATAATGATAATAAATAATGGACATTTTGCGCACCTAACTTCGGACAGTCCGAAGTGCTTGTGATATTTTGGCACCGATGTATGATTCAGACGTCGCAGAATCAAATACACAAACACATTTACGCATACACTCTAAGACAGATACACGCAGGCACACATACGCGCGCACGCACACACACACGCACGCACACATACAAACGTGTGCACACGCAAGCACACACACACACACAAACGTGCGCACGCACGCACGCTCGCACGCACGCACGCACACACACACAATCTCTCTCTCTCTCTCTCTCTCTCTCTCTCTCTCTCTCTCTCTCTCTCTCTCTCTCTCTCTCTCTCTCTCTCTTGTGAAAGGTGTGTGGAAAAGAAAAAATTCAGAGAGGACTTGAAAGACCATGGACATAGTTATAAATAAAGGTGCAGTTCCGCCGTCGATCCTTGCCGTGTTCAGTGTGATGCCTGCCTGGACATGTGGCCTGATTCCTCTGTATGGGGTTCAGCAGAACACGGTCATCGGCTGAGGTATGCGTCATCGTCGCCGGTCACGCAAATTATCAGGGCGCGGTTGCCGTCTTAGCTGTGAAATACCTGTCAGTGTGTGTGGTGTGTGTATGTGTGTGTGTGTGGTGTCAGTGGTGTGTGTGATGACACTTGGGGAGTGTATGTTGTAACATCTGGGGAGAGAGAGAGTGTGTGTGTGCGTGCGTGCGTGCGTGCGTATGTGTATGGTTGCTATCTGGGAGCCACTTAATTGTGTGTGATGACATCCGAGAAGCCACTTAATTGTTGCTCCCTGATTTGTGTGTGTGTGTGTGTGTGTGTGTGTGTGTGTGAGAGAGAGAGAGAGAGAGAGAGGGAGAGAGAGAGAAAGATGACACCTGGAAGCCACTAGTTGCCCCATTGTCACTGCTCCAGGAGTGGCTGAACTACCGCTGTGCACACTCTGTAACCTGTTGTGCTGTTCGGTCTCCCCAAGTGCCAATTTGCAGTGAGGCCGTGCAAGCAGAATGCTGACCGAAACCACCGTACATACACTCGGCCCTCAGACCTTTCTCTGTGCTAAAGCCTGGAGAAGGTCAAAGCTAGGGCAGCTCGTTTTCTTTCAGTACTGTCCACCCCCATCTTTTCTGAGGATTCTGATGGGTTTTCTTGCTTTCTGGCAGTTGAGTGGGTAAATGGGTGCCCGATGATCAGCAACACAGCAGGAGGGAGCGAGGATGGCGTGGGCCGGGGAGGGGGGGGGGGGGGGGGGGGAGGATTGCAGTGTTTGTAAATGCTTCGCCTACGGCACGGAAGTTCTAGCCTAAGTTCAGATTGAACAGTGATTATACGAAAGGTTATTTTTTCCGGAAGAACGAAAAGATCGGTAGTGTGGGCCAGGGTCTCGGTGCTCGGGGCGTGCATCCGTATTGTAGTCCATATAGCCATGCTAATACCTTGGGGGGTGGGTCCGTATTGTAGTCCATATAGCCATGCTAATACCTTGGGGGGTGGGTCCGTATTGTAGTCCATATAGCCATGCTAATACCTTGGGGGGTGGGTCCGTATTGTAGTCCATATAGCCATGCTAATACCTTGGGGGGTGGGTCCGTATTGTAGTCCATATAGCCATGCTAATACCTTGGGGGGTGGGTCCGTATTGTCTATGGCCATGCTAATAGCTTGGAGCGTGGTTCCGTATTGTAGTCCACAGCCATGCTAATAGCTTGGGGGTGGGTCCGTACTGTGGTTCATGGCCATGTAAATATCTTGGAACGTGGGTCCATTTTGTAGTCCATAGCCATGCTAATACCTTGGGGGTTGGGTCCGTATTGTAGTCCATGGCCATGCTAATACCTTGGGGGTTGGGTCCGTATTGTAGTCCATGGCCATGCTAATACCTTGGAGCATGGGTCCGTATTGTAGTCCATAGCCATGCTAATACCTTGGGGCGTGGGTCCGTATTGTGGTTCATGGCCATGCTAATACCTTGGGGCGTGGGTCCGTATTGTGGTTCATGGCCATGCTAATACCTTGGAGCGTGGGTCCATATTGTCTTTGACCATGCTAATAGATTGGGCGTGGGTCCGTATTGTCTATGGCCATGCTAATAGCTTCGGGCGTGGGTCCGTATTGTCTATGGCCATGCTAACAGCTTGGGACGTGGGTCCGTATTGTAGTCCATGGCCATGCTAATACCTTGGGGCGTGGGTCCATATTGTGGTCTATGGCCATGCTAATAGCTCGGGGCGTGGGTCTGTATTGTAGTCTATGGCCATGCTAATAGCTCGGGGTGTGGGTCCCTGGGTGGCTGATGAGGCCTGTCTGGTCTTTAGAAAATGGGGCATAGTGTTGTGATGATGATGATGATGATGATGATGATAAAGGGTAAGTAAGTAAGTAAACATGGTGCGTAACGTCCACAGAAACCATAAGGCTTATTAGGGATGGGGGGAAGGGGGTATGGGGGGGGGGGGGAGATGGAAATTATATACCTATCGCTATACTGTCACTACCTGAATGACTTCTGCATTAAGATGGGCAGCGATGAGAGACATTTTAATGTTTCATTAATTGTTAGGGACAAAGTCACAAGAAAGTGTCCACAGACCACAACTTTTGAGGAGAAAGTATAGCCGAAGCAGATTCGAACCGAGGTCCCTGTGCTTACCAGCCTAATACCCTACCACTAGGCCAAACAGGCTCATCTGATTAAGGGGTTTCTGGAGCACTTTTCTACCACATAAGGTGGGAAGCGCAAAGCGCTTCAACAAGAACATTAGTGATGTGCGCGTGGGCGCAGCTGTGAAAAAGACAATATTTAGATAGCACGGCTGTGATAAAGACAATAATAACAGGAGCAAGGCAATTGCTTCACAGGATTTATAGCCATCACTAGGCAAGGGAACTCATGACTGGTTGCTTTTTAGAGTGGGTTTGAGAGGAGGTCGGTTTTGGGTTTTAAGGTTGAAGAGTGTGATTTGGGTTGATCGTAAAATACACGCACACATCCTTTGACTGTTCACAGTCTTGATGCATGCACACATGAGCACACACACACACACACACACACATGTATGTACACACACACACACACACACACACACACCACTGCCTTTGAACAATCTGGTTCATGCACGCATGCACGGCAGCACACGCACACTCACACACACACACACACACACACACACACACACACACACACACACACACACACACACACACACACACACACACACACACACACACACACACACACAAACAAACACACACACACACTACAAAGTTCCCACACTGTCTGATCGACGCCACCCTGGTAGTGCGCCTCTTCATGGCTCGCAGCATGAAGCTGTCAGTCCACCTTATTATCTGCTCAGATCAAACCCAGCTGCTGATAGGTATGAGTTTAGAATGTGATTTTTTGCTTTGCAGATTTCATCTCTGACAGTGTGCCTGTGCCCACGACCCCTCCGACCCCTGAAATGTTATGTTTTTACAAAGTTAATTTTTTAATAGACCGTAAAGATTTTATTGGAATAAAGTTGAATGCAATTGAAACACATATTTCTGGTCCTGTGGGAGAATTTTTCACACACACACACACACACACACACACACACACACACACACACACACACACACACACACACACACACACACACACACACACATATTGCCAGATGGCACGAGTAAGGGTGAACACCACTTCAAAGGCCTGCAGTTCATGATGGGAATGGGATCAGCAGGGAGGGGTGGTGTGGGGGTGGGTGGATTTGGAAGGCGGAGATTTGTCTCAACTGGGGCAGTGGTTATGGAGGAGACCCCAGAGAAATGTCAGTGGAGTAAAAACTATTCTGCGGGCAGAGAAAAGGGAAGGAAGGGAGAGGACAGTGGCGGGTTAGTTAGCCCAGGAGAATGAAATCAAAACCACACAGGCGCTGCCTGCCTGCCCACATGCCCAATCAATTCTGCCCACAGCCTTGGGGGGGTGGGGGGGGGGGGGGTTATCCTGTTTGTTTTTGTTGTGCTGCTTGTGCCTCTAGTTGCAGGAGTGCTGTTTGAAGACATGTCTAGCGGTTGTGCTTCCTCTCCCCACCCCTATGTTTCTCTCTCTCTCTCTCTCTCTCTCTCTCTCTCTCTCTCTCTCTCTCTCTCTCTCTCTCTCTCTCTCTCTCTCTCTCTCTCCACCATATCTCCCTCTCTCTCACTCTCTCATTACCCCCCCCCCCCCCCCCCATCTCTTTGTTTCTGCTTCTCTCTTTCCTTCATCTCCCCCTGAAACCTGAAAGCCACCGTTGACAAAATGTAATGCAGCAGTAGCTGTAACATTTGGGACTTTCAAGCCAGATGCTGCAGTACCTGCAACCTGAACTGTCCAGAACAGAGCTCAGGAGCTGTGTAAAGGTCAAGGTGGCCGTCCTGGGCTCCCCATCCCCAATAGTCCTTATGGTCTCTGTGGACGTAAAGCAACATTAAACTTGTTCATGACAGAGCTCAGGAGCTGTGTAAAGGTCATGGTGGCTGTCCTGGGCTCCCCATCCGTAATAGTCCTTATGGACTCTGTGGACGTAAAGCAACATTAAACTTGTTCACGACAGAGCTCAGGAGCTGTGTGAAGGCCGAGGTGGCTGTCCTGGGCGCCGCATCCCTAATAATCCTTATGGACTCGGTGGACATAAAGTAACATTAAACTTGTTCACGACAGAGCTCAGGAGCTGTGTGAAGGCCGAGGTGACCGTGCTGGGCTCCCCGTCCCTAATAGTCCTTATGGACTCTGTGGACATAAAGCAACGTTAAACTTGTTCACGACAGAGCTCAGGAGCTGTGTGAAGATCCAGATGGCCGTGCTGGGCTTCCCATCCCTAATAATCCTTATGGACTCTGTGGACATAAAGTAACATTAAACTTGTTCATGACAGAGCTCAGGAGCCGTGTGAAGGCCGAGGTGACCGTGCTGGGCTCCCTGTCCCTAATAGTCCTTACGATCTTTGGTCTTCGGTCTTCGTGGACATAAAGCAACATTGGACTTGTTTGTGAAAGAGCTCAGGAGCTGTGTGAAGGTCGACGTGGCTGTCCTGGGCGCCCCATCCCTAATAGTCCTTATGGTCTCTGTGGACATAAAGCAACATTGGACTTTACCTGTCCAGAGGGCTAGCTCCATAATCACTTGAGACTGAAAGATGCCCTGTTGCTATAATTCTGCCACTGCTACTACTTACTGTGTGTTGCTGCTGCTGATGATGATGCTGTTATTTCAGTTTATGTTTGCTGATTGCCTTCTGTTGCGGGCTTGTTGCAGGGTCCTGTGCGGGTATCATAGACATCGGCGCCACCTGGATGTCAGACCTGAAGGAGGGGGTGTGTCTGGATGCTTTCTGGTTCAACGAGGAGCAGTGTTGCTGGTCAGGCAACTCCACCACCTTTGATGTGGACGGGGACTGTGACCAGGTAAAAACAAAATCTCAGGTGTTGCTAGTGTTGCCTGTTAGCATTGGGGAGCCTTGTGAATTTGGGGGGGGCGGGGGGGGGGGGCGGTGGCTAGACAACTGGCAGTTGTTCAGTGATGAGGAGCAAGTCATTGATGGTATATGCCTAGGATGACCGCAACCAGGTAACACAGGTGTTGTTAGTGTTGGCTGTTAGCACTGGGGAGCTTTGGGAAGGGGGAGGGGGGTTGTTGGGGGGCTAGACAACTGCCAGTTCAGTGACGAGAAGCAAGTTGCTGACGGTCAAGGGTCACAGTGACCAGGGGCAGGGGCACTCTGATGATTTTATTAAAAACATCTTCTGGACTCATTCATCCCGTCTTCTTTCACCACTTTCCTGTCTCCTTGGGTACCTACTCTTAGTCACTCTGATATAACCGTACTGGTTGACTGGGTGTAAGACACCAAGTTACTTACTTACTTGCTCTTAGTTCACAGCTACTGCACTGTAATTCCAGTGTGCATGTACTTACATGGTGCTTGATTACTGTTGCAGTGGTACACATGGCCAGAGTTGATTGGCTTTGCATCTGGTGCAGGAAGTTACATCATTGGCTACTTTCTCTACGTTGTTTGGGCGGTCATCTTCGGTCTGCTGGCAGCCATGTTGGTTCGCGTCTTCGCTCCCTACGCCTGCGGCTCTGGTATTCCGGAAGTAAGATCACTTTTGATTGGTTCATTTGTTTGACTGTTAGTCTGTGTGGTTAATCCTGTATGGACCACACTGCCTTCAGCCATTAGCATTTCTGGCCTATGCCACATCTGACACACCATGACAACAATGGGTGGTCCAGTTCAAATGGCTACATGTGCAAATAACTCTTAAGCTATTTGATGACAGATCTTGAAATTTTGTCACACATATGCTACAGGCATTACTTCTTTCTGACAAGTAAATTGTGGTTGCTTAGGTGACAACACAGCTGCCATATTGTAATGGGAGGGGGGGGGGGGGTTAATTTGTAAACAAATGCAAAACACATTTTGATTATACTGTGTATTCAGTAATAAATGAAGAACTTTGTGTGACCATTCAGTGCAGAGTTTGGCATTCATTCAAGCATGAAGAATTACGTTTTTTGCACAAAACACCCAGAAAGAAATGCAAGTTGAAGCTCCTTCAGAACTGTGATGCCATCATCAATCTCCTTCCTTGAGACTTTTCGCAAACTCCCAGTCAAGATAACCACACACACACACACCAAAAAACAGTTCAGCAAGCCGAGCGCCGAATGATTCATGGCATCAACTCCGACGGACAGACTCTTCTTTATTCATGAGCTGACGAGCGATGCTAATGCTGCTACATACACCACTTGCAGATCAAGACTATTCTGAGCGGCTTCATCATCCGGGGCTACCTGGGCAAGTGGACGTTGCTGATCAAGTCGGTGGGGATGATGCTGGCGGTGTCTGCGGGCCTCAGCCTGGGCAAGGAGGGCCCCTTCGTCCACGTCGCCTGCTGCTGCGGCAACATCTTCTCCTACCTCTTCCCCAAGTATGGGCGTAACGAGGCCAAGAAGAGAGAGGTGGGTGAGACCCGTTGGATGCTGCTCTAGGGCTTTTTTCAGGTGTTGCTGTTGTTGACTGTGTTGTGTTTGTCCTGCGTTGACCCTTTTACGATTGACAGGCTGTTAAAATCCAATAGACGATCTTCGGAAATCCAGGGGGCTGCACTCGGTAAGTGCCTACAGGCATGGCCTGTATATATATCAGTCCATGCCTGTGGGTGTAGCGCAGAGTAGGCACGCTTTTGTTGGGGGTACAGTGAGCACGTGGGGAAGATGACGGATACCCGTAAACAAAAGGCAGAAAAGGCATCAGAAATGCCGATCAAGCGCTCACTGTTCGTGGGGAACATGCAGATCGGATAGTAGGTTCCCCAGCTGGTAGTCTAGTATAAACTATAATAGGTCTATGCCTCAAGATCTAAAACTGTCGCAGATTGGCTCTTCTCAGCTGCCGCCTCCATTCAGGGGACTTCACTCTCCCAGAGTAAGAAAACACTGTCAAATTATCTTTGTCTGTTATTTCCGGAAATCATCTATTACTGCTATTTTGTTGTGTTTAGGCACCTTGAGCACATCCGAGATAGGGTGCCAGAAATATCCTCCGTTATTATTAATGAGAGCTGTGATCCAGCCTTTTACGTCTGATTTGATGACTGGTGTTTTGACTTGGTGTAAAAGAATTTTGAATGTGGGATTCATCCAGAGGTGATCCTGTGTGGTTGACAGGACTTTGAGTTCGTGGAACTAGCTAATTTGAGTTGTTTGGGATGTCCTGTGTAAACTTGAAGGGACACATTAGTAGCAGATGTGTTGTAAGTTTGTGGGGAAAATACTGCCCTGTTAGAAAATTTGTTAAAAATCAACATCAACAACAACAAAAATGGCGTGGGATTTGTATGCCCACTGGCGTATGTACGACCCTAGTTAAGTTCACAGCATGCCCCAGGATATATTATCCAGTGTGCTTCAAGGCTTAAAAGTCAGAATTAAAAATAAGAAATTGTTTTTCTGCTAGTTTAGTCTCGGGATCGAAGTCATGGGTTTGTGGTCTTAAGCACCTAGTAATGTGCAGTTTGGTGAACGCAGTAGTCTCACAATTTCACTTTAGTGGTGTTTATGGACCCTGTAGTTACTCACTTGCCATGTGAGAGTCACCGTAGGCAGTTTGGGTCTTTGTTTTTGTCCATGTGATGTCATTTGAGAGCGAATTAACTCCCTTAGTTTGTTTATTTTTGCCATTTTCAAGGCAATCAGACTAATTTCCATGAACTCAAAAATTTGTCACATCCAATTTCATGGCATGCTGTTTACAATTAGGGTTTAAAATGGTCCAGAGGGTGTTCCTGGGAAAGAGATGTTGTTAACACCTTTGTGCAGTTTTTGCAACAACAGCAACAACAAAATAGAATGAAAAAGAATGCTGATTTTAATAGGACAACACAAGACATTAACATATTTTCAGGGCAAGCCCCCTTTTTTGTTCTTGTTGAGGAGACTCATGATGATAGCATGACACAAGAAAAACGAGATGCACAAAAGAGCACAATTGTAGGTTACAAAAAAGTCTGAAACAAAAGTTGACTGCCTGCATTCTGAAATAAGGTCCAAACACGCAAAAGGTTATAAAAAAAAATAACACTGAAAATTTGCACGAACATTTTGTGTTGTCCTATTAAAATCAGTTTTTTTTATTTCAGAGCATATTGCATATCTTCATTTCAGATCGCTAGCACTGTTAGCCAACCAAAGCATTGATCAGTGTTTGACTTTTGTTTTCCTGTTTGGCCAGATCCTGTCAGCAGCCTCCGCCGCTGGTGTCAGTGTAGCATTCGGCGCTCCCATTGGGGGAGTGCTTTTCAGCCTGGAGGAGGTACGTGTTGGTGGCTCGCTGTACATGAGTGTGTGTCTGTGGGTATGGGTGTCTGTCTGTGCATAGGTGTCTGCTGTACATGTTGTGTGTGTGTGTGTGTGTGTATGTGTGTACATGCCGGCATGTGTGTGTGTGTGTGTGTGTATAGGTCTGTCTTCCTGTTCTGCGCATGTGTATTTCAGTTTTTATGTGTACATAGTACATCAATCCTTTCGGCAACGATCACCTCGTGTTGTCAAAGCATAATTTAATTTATTAGCATTTCCAAAAGAGCAGTAAAGTTCCATTCCTGGGGAAGGATCCTGAAGAAGTCAGAAATATTCTGAACAGTGATCATCATTGGGCCGGAGGGGGGTTCAGGGGCATGTATATTAATAATATGAGAGAGAGAGAGACATAATGAACTGGGATATATTTAATTATGCATGTGTTTACATATGTATTTGTGACACGCAGCATTCTTAAAACAGTTCATCAAGAAAGGTTAAAAAAAACTAAACAAGTTGAACAGAATTTGATGTGACTTGTTTTTATTTACGCTAGTTAATAACATGAACATAGAGAAAAACTAGATGCCTCTACTTTGGCTAGTGCTGATTTTGGATCATGCCCTCAAGGAAGCATGTGAAATGTGTTTGACAACCTTAAATCTTCCGTTTGCCAGGTCAGTTACTACTTTCCTCTCAAGACGCTGTGGAGGTCGTTCTTCTGCGCCCTCATCGCAGCGTTCATCCTGCGCTCCATCAATCCTTTCGGCAACGATCACCTCGTGATGTTCTACATTGACTACAATGAGCAGTGGTCCCTCCAGGAACTCATCCCCTTCATTCTCCTGGGGGCACTTGGGGTCAGTTCTGATTTGTTTATTTTTGTTTCTTTATTTTTTTCAATACTTAAATCTGAAGGAAGAATGACTGCTAGCTCTCTAAAACAAGATCTAAAACAAGATGCCAACATTCCCCCAAGCACTAGACATAGCTCAACCAAAAAAAAGTGGATTAGCTCTCCATCTTATTTTTCATCGGTTTGTTTCACTGTTTAATTGTTGTTTAAGTGTCATTTTGTGGCTTGATAAAGGGGATTGCCTTCTAAATTAGCATGTTGTGTTTTGTTCTGATATATAGCGTTATTTTGAACCTTTTACGTGTTTGGATTTTGAATACTTAATTAATCCCTTGCGGGAAGTTTGTGCCAGCATACCTGGGTAAAGCTACAGCAGCCACAAGAGCAGCGCTACCCATTCCTATCAGTGTGTTCAGTATTTTCATGTGTCCAAACAAGGGTATGGCTGCCAGAGAGTTGGGGATTTTGTGTTATTGTGTTCCTTCTCTGCTTTTGGTCTTTTGGTCTTTACGTCTGCTGGTAAATCAGCCGCATTGTGCTGTCATTTTGTGTTGCAGGGTGCGTTTGGCAAACTGTTCATCAAGTTTAACATTATGTGGTGTCGCTACCGAAAGTTTTCTTCCCTGGGCAACTACCCCATCCTGGAGGTGAGTTCATGTGTTTGTTGTGTGTGTGTCTCCAGGTTTTATTTTTAGCAAAAACTGCATCCTGTACACACTTATGGCTTCAAAGAGTTAGGAGGATATGCTTCACTTTACAGTGTGCACCATTAATATCACAATATATTTAAATAAGTCGGACTCTCATGAAATCAAAAATGAGACTGGGCACAGTGTTGACCTGGGGTCATTCTTAATGAGCTGGGTCATGGCAGGTCACATGAGCAGAAACAAGGTTGGATTGCCATTTTTGCATATTCCAGCCACTTTTTGAATTTCATGGTCAACTGTCACCTGGCTCATTAAGAATACCCCCAGGTCAAAGCTGAGACCGATCTTGCTTTTGATTTCATGACCCAATGCAAGTTCCCACACTAATATTTTTAAGAATGGTCAATTGGTTCCTCAAGATGAGACAGCATTTTCAAACTGTAACAGAGCACTTCTGAAACTCTGCCTTGAACACATATTCTCTTTGTTTTTGTTGTTTGTTGGTTTGTTTTTATGATGACTTTGGGTCCAAATCATCACCTGGATATCGCTGTAATGGTTAACTGGGCATTAACACCCAATTATCTGTCTATCGGAGTCCAGATCAGCAACAAGTACCAGCAGTTGTAGAGAGAGAGAAACAGAGAGAGACTGACTGACTGATGCTGATAGACATATATTTATTGTGAAGGCCACCAGCCCATACACAAGAGGAGTAGGGGTAGGGTGAATATTGCAGTATTCTCCTTTGAGTGTAGTTGTTGATAATATATACACTTCCTTCTGGTTTCTACTTTCCAATTGAGAGAGAGAGAGAGATCAGAACAGATTAGAACTTCAGTGGATCATTGCTATTATATCTGTTTCAGGTGCTGGCTGTCACAATTATCACAGCTGTGCTGAGTTACCCCAACCCCTACACCAGGTTAGAGGCAGCCTAGTTTTTGTTAAGATGTGTGTGTGTGTTGGGGGGGGGGGGTAGCCTGTATCCTGTGACGTCACTGGCAAACTCAACCCAGCAGGCAATAACCACAGCAGTGGTGTCGAGTCATGCAGAACAGGGTTAAAGAGTGTTGATTTATTTGGAAGCATGAACAGATGTTTTACAAGCCCGAACAGAAACAGTCATAAAGCGTTTGTTACAGTCTCTCCTGAGTTGGTTACAGTCTCCCAAGTTGGTTACAATCTCTCCCCTGAGTTGGTTACATCTCTTGTCAGAGGGTCCTCTGTACCTGTTGTCGGATGTACCTTGGGTGGACAGACATTGGTGGCAAATTTGTGTAGGCTTGTACTGTGTGTTTAGATGTCAGTCATTTTAGTTCAATTATGAACTGTACATACTTAGGGCTTACCTGAGAAAAGGCATTCAAAGACCCCATTATTATTTTTATTATTATAATTATTATTACTCGCATGGCAGGTGAGGGACACTCTAGGTGACTGCGGTCTTTGTTGTTGTGATTATGTGATGTCTTTTGAGTGCTAATTAACTCCCTTTGTGCTTACATTCATCTGAGAGACATGGTCAAGCACCTATGGGCTGGCCTGGGTACGTAGATACCGTCATGACCTCAACTGAACTCCAGGGAAATGAATTCAACATTGCACAGTTGTTCAGTTCACACAGTCTGATGACCGTTGTGTTTTTGTTGCGTTGCAGAATGAACTCCAGTGAACTGATTCGGCTGCTGGTCAGTCGGTGTGGACCAGAGGACACGATGGAGTTGTGGTCAGTTTGTTTTGATGCTTTCAGCTGTGCGCTTTGTTTTCTGTGCCACTTGCTTAACGGCACTGGCTTTTCGATCAGAACTGTTGTGTGTGTGTGTTTGGTGTGTGTGTGTATGTGTGTGTGCATGTGTTGTTTGTTTGTTTTTTCCAGTTTGTTTTGTTGGTTTGTTTGTTGTGTTTTTGTTTTTGTAGGGGAGGGGGTGGGGGTTGCATTCCTTTGCTTGCATGTTTTTTTGTCATGGTTTGGTTTTAACTCTCTAACTTTTTGGGATGGGGAAGGGCTTTTGAGGGGGGGGGGGGGGGGAGTTTGGTGTCTTTGTTGTTGTTGTTGCTTTTTTTTTAAATTCTTTTTATAGAGGGTGTTATTGTTTCGTTTTGCTTTGTTTTCATAGAGGGTTGGTATCGATAATTTATAACAAATATTGAGTTTAAACCTGTCCAATACATAAAACAAACGTTGTTCTTGGACTGAGTGCATGTTAAGGAGGGGGGTTGTAGTCTGCATGTACATGGCTTCATCTGTGACCTTTACTTCAGTTGCCATGAGAAATGTTCATAATTATTTCTTTGCAGCGACTACAACCGCAACCTGTCCACCCCTCACCCATTCCAAGCCAGCGCACTGGCCGGTGCCGGGGTCCACTCTGCACTGTGGAAGCTCTCCCTTGCTCTCATCTTCAAGGCGGTCATCACAATCTTCACCTTTGGTATCAAGGTGGGGACCACTTCCCTTCTGTCTCTCTTTTTTGTCCTGTCTTGTTTCTCTGTTGTTTTGGCGTTCTTCTTTTTGGGTCAATTCTGCCAGTTTTTTTTTTATGCATGTGTGTGCACATATACACACACATAATCTCAAACACACACTGCACACAAGCATGCAGGCACACACATCCACACATGAAGACACACATGCACACTCTCTCTCTCTCTCTCTCTCTCTCTCTCTCTCACTCACACACACACACACACACACACATACACACATCACCCCCCTCTCCTGTTTTTGTTGTTGTTGTTTTTCTTCTTTTTATTTTATGTCTGGTTTGTGGATGGGAGGGGGGGGGGGAGCAGGGGGTTGTTTCTGTTTTGTTTTGTTATTTGCACTTGGTGTTTTCAGGAAAGGGGAAATTTTTGTATGTTTTTTTTATTTAATTTTTAGTATGTATATATATAATTTAGCCACCTGTGTTTATATGAGGTCCTTACGGCTGGTGCCATTTCTGCAGATCCCAGCGGGTCTCTTCATCCCCAGCATGGCAGTGGGCGCCATCATGGGACGGATGATTGGCATCGGCATGGAGCAGCTGGTCCTGTGAGTTGCGCTGGCTGGGTTTGGGGGGCGGGGGGGGGGGGGGGGGGGTCCTTCTTGGTAGTGCTAAAGTATGGAAGAGCATCCAGCATTGGTAAAAGCGGCAAGTCTCAAAACTGAATACCAGCATGTTGGGTGCTGTATAGATGGTGGAAGAATGTGCGGCTTCGGCTAAAGCATCAAAAGATGCATAGTCTCTACATCAGCATCTCAGCCTGTAAAATGTCTAGACCTGCAAACAAAATATTTTTCTGGTCCTGTAGCATATCTGCTTGCACTACTGTGCATTTTGATGCAAATCCTTTCCCATGCTACTTAATGTGAAAGAGAAAAACAGGTTTTAAGGATTTCAAATTCCAGACTTTGTCCGTTGGTTTTGAGTGATGGCGTGCATGGTAAGTATGGCAGTGAAAGGGTTAAGTGCTAAGTTTGGAAGAACATAAAGGGTTAAGTGCTAAGTTCGGAAGAACATGCACGTGGTATTGTTTGTTCTCGAGCGTTTTGAAATGTGTGTACTTCTACAGCTGACGTTACTCACTGTGTGTGTGTGTCACTGTCTGTCTGTCTGTCTGTGTGCATCTCTTTGTGTGTGTGTGTGTGTGTGTGTGTGTGTGTGTGTGTGTGTGTGTGTGTGTGTACCTCCAACAGAGCTAACCCCTCCAGCAAGCTGTTCTCCAGCATGTGCGAGCAGGACTCGTGTCACATCACACCGGGACTGTACGCCATGGTTGGCGCTGCTGCCGCCCTCGGAGGTGTCACACGCATGACAGGTGAGAGAAACTTCACACATTGTGGGTTTTTTAAAAAGGGTGTTGGGGTTGGTTGGGGAGGAACACATGGTTGCCCCATTGTGAATGTGGACAGGGAGTACAGTGAGGCGAAGCCCCGATGACATG
This sequence comes from Alviniconcha marisindica, assembly GCA_018857735.1. NCBI lineage: Eukaryota > Metazoa > Mollusca > Gastropoda > Provannidae > Alviniconcha > Alviniconcha marisindica. Next base: position 1,050,810 of record JABMCL010002673.1, on the reverse strand, counting down.
ACATGTTCTCTGCACTGTATGTTCACCAAGGAATGAATATTAAGCAGTCACATAACATGACCACAACGAGCAAGACTACTCCGGTTTCATTTCTTGTGATTACCAGCCCTGATGAAAGACTGTCCTGGGGAGAGACCACAACTTTGTTATTAAGACCAGAGTTTTTGCATGTCTGTTTGTGAAAACCTTCCCTTCATAATACCCGTGTTACTGTTTCCCTCGCCAAGGACCACACCTCCCTTGACCTTGACCCATTTCCTACCAGTGATGATAGTGATGGTGCTGTTGCAGTGTCACTGGTGGTGATTATGTTTGAGTTGACAGAAGTTTACTGCATCGTACTGCTGATGGCCGAGGACTGGAGTACACCATACCTGGCAATGATCCCAATGATGATGGTAGTGATGGTGCTGTTGCAGTATCGCTGGTGGTGATCACATTTGGGCTGATGAGTGGACTGGAGTACATCGTACCGCTGATGGCTGCTGCTGTGGCCATAGCAGTGATGATGATAGTGATGGTGCTGTTGCAGTGTCGCTGGTGGTGATCATGTTTGAGCAACAGTGATGATGAAGAAGATGACGATGATGATAGCGATGGTGGTGTTGCAGTGTCACTGGTGGTGATCATGTTTGAGCAACAGTGATGATGATGATGATAGTGATGGTGCTGTTGCAGTGTTGCTGGTGGTGATCATGTTTGAGCAACATTGATGATGAAGAAGATGATGATGATGATAGTGATGGTGGTGTTACAGTGTCACTGGTGGTGATCATGTTTGAGCAACAGTGATGATGATAGTGATGGTGCTGTTGCAGTGTCGCTGGTGGTGATCATGTTTGAGCAACAGTGATGATGAAGATGATGATGATGATAGCGATGGTGCTGTTGCAGTGTCACTGGTGATGATTATGTTTGAGCTGACAGAACTTCATTACATCATACCACTGATGGCTGAGGACTGGATTACATCGTACCTGCTAGTAATCACAGTGATGATGGTAATGATGATGCTGTTGCAGTGTCGCTGGTGGTGATCATGTTTGAGCTGACAGGAGGACTGGAGTACATTGTACCGCTGATGGCCGCTGCCATGACTAGCAAATGGGTGGGAGACGCTCTGGGGCGTGAGGGAATGTATCCTTCATGGTGTCACCATGAGCTGGGTTGATTTGTGAAATAAACAGGCAAGAGAGTGTTCAGATAGAATGGTCAGATTTCATTTCACACCTGAGAGGATTGCAAACGAGCCTGATGTTGTCCAGATCCCATCCAAAAATTGAAGGGTGGAGGGGGTGGTAATCCACAAAGTCTAAACCGGTCTTACCAGAGTCTGACCCCACAGAACTCACAGCTTGGCTGGGCAGTGCCAGGTTTTTATTGAAGGTTTAGAGTATTTTCTGACGCGTGTGATGCTGTCTTTCATGTTGATGTTGATGTGGTAAATGTCTCCTCCCTCCCCCCCCCCTCCTCCTCCAACCTGTGCCCCCCCAAAAACCAGTGCAGAAAACGTTAGCAACCCAGAAGTAAATGAATGACTGTAGCTAATCATTTCTTTGGGCCAGAATCTTGTTTTGCTCCATGCTTATCAGATTAGTCGTATTTTGATCTGGCGCAGATTGGTGCAAGTGTGTGTGCAGATTTGTTAGTGCTTCAGGAGAGTATGTTGACGTTATATGTATCTGCATTATCGAAATAAGAGAAAGACACTTTACAGCTCAGTCACTGTGTGTGTTGTTTCAGGAGATTTCACCTGAGAAGATTTTTAACTTTTTGAAATAAATCAGCATTTTTGGAAAAATTTAAACTTGAGATCACTTTTGGTTATGTTTGCGTCTTACTTCCCTTTTCAAGTATGATTTTAAAATTGTACATATACCAGTTTTAACACGTATACACTTTTAAAAAGTAGTATATGATGACAAAATGTGTATCACCCTGATATAACCGCACTGGTTGTCTGGGCATAAAACACCAGTTTACTTACTTACTGCACATGCATTAATATTATGTGAATAATTTTGATCCTACTTGCATTAATTTAATATACATTGCATATTTCATGCCACTCTTACCTGTCAGTTGTGTGCCCCTTCTTGTCATCCTTTTGGATTTACTCTTGCAATGCGTGGCACACAGATTTTGTTCCATTTATAGAATGAGGATCAGCTTAACTTGACACATCTCCCACCAAAACTCTGTACTGTAATTTCATAAGGGATCAGCTAGCTCTTCGTCAAGCCCTCAGGCTATGTGTGCCATTTTTCCTTAATGGCTGGTCAGTTACGATGCTCACATAGCCCTCAATGGCTATCCCTACCTGGACAGCAAAGAAGAGTTCACGCACACGACAATAGCTGCTGATGTCATGCGGCCGAGGTGAGCGAATTCTTACATTTATCTTGTTTGTTTTTTTGTTGGTAATTTGTTATTTTGCAAAAAATTCAATGCTGCTTGAGGGGTTGAGTCAACATTTACAGAGAAATCTGTACACACCAAAGGGGACGCTTAAAAGAAGCTATTGCTGGTCAAAGTGCTGTATGAAGAGTTCACACACACGACAATAGCTGTATGAAGACATGAGTTTTAAGACAAAGTGCTGGTCAAAGTGCTGTATGAAGACATGCGTTTTAAGACAAATTGCTGGTCAAAGTGCTGAATGAAGACGAGTTTTAAGACAAGTTTTGAAGGCTAGGAGAAAATTAAGGGCTGTGACAGAGATCAAAAGGCAAGAGAACTCCAGAAATGCAAAATAAACCTTGCATAATGTGTAGTATATAATCATGGTGGCCAACACAGATTTCACTGTTTCTTGTTGATGTGTTTAAGCCTTGCTTTGGACTGGGTGCGTTTGACTGTGAACCAGGCATGACTGTCCAGTTTACAACATTTTGTGCATTTGGCATTGTGGTACTTGTGCGGTGTGGAAAAACAGTCAGGGGGTGTGTGGATGGCACATATGCTGCTGATGCCCACAGGTTTGGGATGCTGTTGGGATGTGTTTGAACTGCATGTTGTCGATGGTTTGCCTGACACACTAGGGGACATTTTGTCCAGAAGTCCTCAGTGACCCTTTTCATTCTTTTTTTTTCTTCTTCATCTTTTTTTTTTTTTGGGGGGGGGGGGGTGTAACTGAAAAAAGATATCAGACTGTTTGTTTTTGTTGTTGTTGTTTTTTGTTGTTGTTGGGGTTGTTTTGTTGTTGGTTTTTTTTTTTTTGGGGGGGGGGGGGGGAGGGTTAGAGAATGCTCTTTCTTAGCCTTTCTGGTTTGAAATGGATTTATTTTACAGACTAACATTAACTTATTTGTTGAACACACAAAAATAAAAAGAGACAAATAAGGTTTCAGGTTGATTCCTTTTACACACTAGCAGTAACCCCCACCCCCACCCCCCTACCCCTTAAAGTGCATCCTCATTATAATGTCCTTTGCTAAAGTGCACCTCATTATAATGTCCTTGGTGAAGTGCATCCTAATCACAGTTTCCTTGGTAAAGTACATCCTACTTATGATGTCCTTGGTAAAGTGCATCCTAATTATGGTGTCCTTGGTAAAGTGCATCCTAATCACAGTTTCCTTGGTAAAGTGCATCCTAATTATGATGTCCTTTGTAAAGTGCAACCTCATTATAATGTCCTTGGTAAAGTGCATCCCAGTTACAATGTCCTTGGCAAAGTGCATCCTGATTATGATGTCCTTGGTGGTCTTAAGAGGGTGGTCCTTAGTGAGAGGTTCACCAACTTGAAAATATGAAGAGTAGCATTGAGAAAAGAAAAGAAAAAAGGGGCGGTCTCTCATTATGATGGTCTTTCTTTGGAAATATTTCCATACTTACTATAGTAAAACACTTGCAGTTGTCCCAGTTGAAAAAGAATAAGGGGGTAACATGAAACTTCGAAAACATTTTGATTTCACCCATTGACTGTGTTTTTTTCTTTTTCTTTCTGTCTCAGTGTTAGAAAAAGAGCAGGAAGGTACAAGTAAACCAGTTTGTGTTTGCAGCTGCAGAATTTCCCAGAGCAGACCCTATGTGCTTCACGCACTGCTCATAATTGTCCAGCACAGCCAGGTTTCTTAGGTTTTCCTTCCTTGCACAAACAGAAATGAACCAGTGAAACTGCCTTACTGCTGTGGCTGCTGCACTCTCAGGCATGAAGGCTTTTGAGGCGTGTGGATTGCGACAGATGATGGGTGTTCACCACAGGGTGAAGCCAGAGTCTGAAAACACACGCACACACTTTGATTAGGTTTGATCTTCATCCTTTTCCAAAGGAAGATGGAGCTTGCTGCTGCTGCGTATCATGCCTACAATTCAGACCTGTCCCAGTCCCCAACCATCTCCCCTGTCTTCCACCCCCCTACCCCCTGTCCCCACCCCACCCTGACTCCTTCTCTCTCCCCCACCCCTCCACCTTTTTCACCTGCTGCTTATGCTTGAAGTGGTCAGTCATCTCTTCAGAAGTGGTCTGTTGCTGGGTGACTTGATTACAAAAAATAATAATAATGAGAAAACAGGTATTTAAAAAAAAACAACACTGCCAAGGTATGTGCTTGCAGCTGCGCGCAGGTTAAATTATTTTTGCTGTTTCTCAAAGAGGCTGCCGTGGACTTCCATTTCTCACGGCTTAGTTCTGATCATAGAGCCTGCGGTGACAGAGTAACAGTCTTCCCTAGTGAAGCAAGAAATAAACCGCCAGATGCTCTCTTTTTTTTGAAAGATTTTTTAATTATTTTTTTAAATGATACCTGGAAAAGAACACTCATTTTTGTCATATCATGGCTGTTTGCCAAGAGCAATGAACAACAGCAGGTCTTCAGGGGCACGGCACTGTATTTTGTCAAAGGGAAATTATTATTTTGGTGAACCTGCAGCAGCTGATAAAATTAATGATCCCACTGTTCAGTTGTACCACCTCAGCTATATCAGGTGGCTTTGCCGACCTTCTTTCACCGCTCTTTGATTTTCACTGAAATTCAGGCGACTGTTCCTTTAAACTTTAGGCTGAAAGAACATGCTGTGGTTGAATGCTTTCTGTTTGTTTGTTGTTTTGACCTGCTGGATTGATTGTGTGTGATTTTCTGTCTTTTTTTCCCTCTCACCTGCATCAAGGTATTGGAGATATGGGATTGGAGTGTAAGTTGGTTCGTTAGAAGTCTGCTGTAAACACCTGCCGTGCCTGAGTCACTAATTGTTCACAGTTTGCTGTGGCCATTCCAGTTACTGGCCTCTTCTTCTTCGTTCTCTTCAGTTTGTTTTGTTTGCCATCAGAAATGATTTTGTTGTTAGTTTATGTTGACTGTTTTGATTGGTTTTGTTTCGGTACACATGCAGGCATGTATGCACACACATGTATGTACACATACACACACACACACGTGTATACACACACACACACACACGTGTATATACACACACACACACACACATGTACACACACACACACACACACACACTCCCATGGCACATGCACACACACACACACACACACACACACACACACACACACACACACACACACACACACACACACACACACACACACACTTACCCATAAACTGCATGATCAGTACTCTTTGCATGCTTGAATTTTATGTTTGTTTTCTTCATGTTAGCAGCCATGTGTATAAATGCACTTCTTTTATGTCTTTAGCATTTGTGTACATATGTGTGTGTGTGTGTGTGATTTCCATGTCAATTTAAAAAAAAAAAAATTGTACATGCTCAAGTCTCGGTGTTCAATTTGTAGGTAAAAGTAATAGATATGCCGTTAAAAAAAGGTTCTCTATTTTTTTAAATGTTTTTTTATGTAACTATATTGTGTGTGTATATATATATGTCGTGCTTATAGACGCAATGTTTGGTCTTTTTCGTTCGTCTTTTTGTCTTTTTAATCCTTTTAAGTCCACTTTCCCTCTCAATTTTACACTCTCAGGTAACCTGGGCTGCTGTTGTTGTTTATGTCATTAACAGCGCAGTGTGGAGACACAGTGCCACATTATATCTCTCTTCAGTATTGGAATTCAATTGCACTCATATAACAGTAATTGTTGACTAGGTGTAAAACACCAAGTTACTTACTGGAATTGAAATAGGCGCAAAATAACATTAAATTCTTTCTCTGCATTCATATCTTTCTCTATCAACCACGGAAAGAGACCAGCTGGAGTTGCAGACCTCTGAGAATTCTGGATCCTGCTGTTATGATGTGTTAAAACAGGATTTTAGGAGATTTCAGACTGTTACATGCTATTGTCATTTGATGCCAGTGTTCATTTTCCTGATGCCTAGATGCCTACACAGGGAAACTGATAAGAATAGCATTGAAAACTTGGTAAGCGCATATCCAGTTACAATCTGCACTAGGCACTGTACAATGATGATGCATTCCCACAAAAACAAACAAACAAATCACACCCGTGGTGAGTCTGCATACAGCCCCATCTAGCTGTGGCATTCTGTCAAAGACGTCCACAGGCAGTTCATTAGCCACATCCTCAACGTGTGATCAGAATCACATGAACAGTCAATACCAGTATACTCAGAAATCAGATACAGCTGACAGTGACACAGCTACGGGCAAGTAAGGAGATGATAGACTGCTTTGAGTTGTTGTTTTGTTGTTGTATTTATCAGTCTTTGGGAGTACATGTTCAACTTTTTCATGGTAATGCTCTTTCGTTATTTCTTAGCCAAGTTCAGACAAAAATGAAAATGTTTTCCTGCATACAGATTCTAGAATCAGCAGTATTGCATCAAAATGAAGCAAATTTCACTATGTTTTTTTCCTTGTGATGGTGTTAAAAAAAAGATTTGATCGACAATGTAACTTTGGAGCCCTTGAAATAATTGAAGGTTTGGCATGCTTAGGTAATGTTCATGAGTTCTGTTTTCCCATAACGATAGAATTGCACGTATATATATATAGCATTGCTGATTGTTTGCAGTTGCTGTATTTCTGATGATCCATGCTCATGGTTTGAGGACAGCTGACCTCTAACCCTGAAATAGTAGACTGGGAGCCAGAATTCCAAGCTGAATGTTGTTTGTTTTCTTTCTGCAGGCGGAATGACCCCCCGTTGTGTGTGATAACTCAAGATTCTATGACCGTGGATGAAGTGGGTGAGTGACCTTGAAACATCACTGTCCGTGTGAGTGGGTGAAGTTTTGCTGGTGGGTTAGGGATAGGTGTGTAAATGTTTTTTTGTGTGTGTGTGTGTGTGTGTGTGAGGAGCATTCTGCTGGTTAGTTTCTGTGTTTTTGTGTAGTAACAGTCGATTGAAGGCACCTAAAAAAAATTGTTGCCTATGTGTAATGTAAGTGTGGGTCTGTGTGTGTGTATGCATGCATGTGTGAGTGCATGCACGTGTGTGTGTGTGTGTGGGGGGGGGGGGGTAATGGGAGGTTAGTGAACCTTTTGTATATGTTAATATTGTGTTTTTGATGTTATTTGTTTTTTCTTGTTTATGAACTGTATGTACCTTAAGGCTTGGCTGAAAAATGGTGCCCCTCCCCACCCCCCCACCCCCATTCCCCTCCTCACCCCTCCCCACCCCTTTTTGTTGTTGTTCTTTTTTCTCTTAGTTAACTGTTATGTCAGTATATTTTTTATTGTTATTATTATTATTATTACAGAGCCTGAGCTGTGTGAACTGACACCAGCATGTCTAAACGATGCGTGATTTAGCATATTGTAACTTTTTTTCTTCTTTTTTTCTTCTTTTTTTTGTCATGTGAAATAAATGCCATTTCCTCGCCTCCCCAGAGCACATCCTGCAGAACACCATGCACAATGGATTCCCTGTGGTGGTGTCCCGAGAGTCGCAGTATCTAGTCGGCTTCGTGCTGCGCCGCGATCTCAACTTAGCTATCAGTGAGTTTGTATGTCTGTCTGGTTGCCCCCCCCCCCCCCCCCCACCCCCACCACCCATTCCTGTGATCTGTCTGTTCAGCTCGTTTGGTTGCTCTGTCTTTAGCCCTAATATAATAACCCTGTGTGGCTGACTGGGCTCAAAGCATCAACTAACTAACTAATTTGCTCCGCCTGCCTGTGGTGTTGAAACGGTCAGTTCATGTCTGTTCTTAGAAATGGACTGTGGCAGTTAGCATGGGGTGGTTGTGTTCATGCTAGAACTTTAGAAACTAGGAATTTGGCAAAATATGTTTGTTTTCCGTGTCCACATGCCAGAAGAAAAGCTTTGCATTGTCTAATTAAACAAGTGTTCTTTTCAACCTTATGTGTGTTTCGATCTTGCTCTTTATGCGTTTTGTTACTTTGTGTTCAGCCAATGCCCGCAAGACGTCAGAGGGAATTGTGAGCAACTCGGTGGTGTACTTCACTACCCACGTCTCTGCTGCCAGTCCCCATGACCCCGCCCCGCTGAAGCTGAGGAAAATCCTTGACATGGTGAGTCCACGTTTCCACCTGGGTTTGGGTTTGCCCCGTGAGGAAACAGACAGCTGCACAGCCTTTGTACGATGAGACAGCCCCCCCCCCCCCACCCACTCCCTCCCCCACCCCACCCACCCACCACCCCCACCCCCTGCTGGTCTGTGTGTGTGTTGTTTGATAGACAACACAAATGGCAGCTAGCATCCTTCATGTGATAAGACAGGTTCCCCCCCCCCCCCCCCCCCCTCACCCCCACCCCCACCCCCACCCCCGCTGGTCGTCTTGAGGCCTTGATTACAGACTTCATGGGTGGTGCAGTTGATGCATATATGTCACTCAGATTGTCCCCTTAGATTGTAGACAGATGTGCACGTGACTCGGCTAGTCCCCTTAGATTACAGACAGATGTGCACGTGACTTGGCTAGTGCCCTTAGATTACAGACAGATGTGCACATGACTCAGCTAGTGCCCTTAGATTACAGACATGTGTGCACGTGATTCAGCTAGTGCCCTTAGATTACAGACAGATGTGCATGTGACTCAGCTAGTGCCCTTAGATTACAGATGTGCACATGACTCATCTAGTGCCCTTAGATTACAGACTCAGCTAGTGCCCTTAGATTACAGACATGTGCACGTGACTCAGCTAGTGCCCGTAGATTACAGATGTGCACATGACTCAGCTAGTGCCCTTAGATTACAGACAGATGTGCATGTGACTCAGCTAGTGCCTTTAGATTACAGACAGATGTGCACATGATTCGGCTAGTGCCCGTAGATTACAGACAGATGTGCACATGACTCAGCTAGTGCCCTTAGATTGTAGACAGATGTGCACATGACTCAGCCAGTGCCTTTAGATTACAGACAGATGTGCACGTGACTCAGCTAGTGCCCTTAGATTACAGATGTGCACGTGACTCAGCTAGTGCCCTTAGATTACAGACAGGTGTTCACATGATTCAGATTATGCCCTTAGGTTGCAGACAGGTGTTTATGTGATTCAGATTGTGCCCTTAGATTGTAGACTGGTGTATATACATGACTCAGACATCGTAGCTACTACAACTGGTATACATGTGACCCAGAGTGTCCTCCATTTCAGGCCCCCATCACCATCACGGACCAGACACCAATGGAGACAGTTGTTGAGATGTTCCGCAAACTGGGACTGCGTCAGACACTCGTCACACATAATGGGTCAGTGCTCTGTCTGGGTGGGGGGCTGGGTTGTGGTGTAGGTGGGTGATTGGGTGGATTGAGTGGATAGGGGTGGTGAATGGGGGTTGGGGGTAATGGATGGGTGGGGGGTGTGAGGGGGCGCGTGTGATTGGTGGGTGTGATGTGAGGATGTGAAGGGGGTTGGGGGAGTGTGTAAGTGGGTGGGTGGGGGGTGTAAGTGGTTGGGGGGGGGGGGGGGGGAATGTGTGTGGGGTGTGGTATGGGGGTGATGGGTGGGGGGAGTGGGTGTGGCAAGTGATTGGTGGGTAGGGTGTGTGTGTGAGTGTATGTGTGTGTGTGTGTGTGTGTGGGGGGGGTGATGGAGGGGGGAGTGTGTGAGTGTGCATGATGGTGTGATTGATGGGTTTTGTTCCTGTCCATACATTGTCACTTGTTTTTGTAACACCACTGATGTGGTTGTGTGAGTGGTGAACATCCAGACCACAGTGTGGTTACTGTGCCACTACTGATGTGATCTGATCTCTGTTGTGATTGTGTGAGTGATGAACACCCAGACCGCTATATGGTTACTATGCCACTGCTGATGTGATCTGATGTAAGTCTGTTGTTTGGCCTGTCCCCAGGCGCTTGCTGGGCATCATCACCAAGAAGGACGTGCTGCGCCACATCGCTCAGCTGGACAATCAGGACCCGGAGTCCATCCTCTTCAACTAGACGTCACCAGCGTCAACACCGCTCGCTTTCTGTGCTGGATAGCCGCGATGGGAAGGTCAGCGTCTAGACTTCTGTCTTCATCATCTGAAGAACAACAACAGCAACACCAGCTTTTACTGAGTGGTTCGCTGTGATGGGCAAGTCAGCTTGCAAACTTTCATTTTTGTCAACCTGAGAACACCAGCACCATCACCAGCTTTCGCCAGCTGTTTTCAATGTGGTGGGGGGGAAATTCAGCATCCAAGCTTTCATCTTACTTGAACTGAAAAACGGTGACAGCGACACCAGCTTTTGCTTTCTGGCACTTGTTGGTAAGCTGTGATGAGAGAATCATCATCCAGACTCCCAGCTGTTGAAATCAACAGCAACATTGTCTTCTACCTTGCTTCACTTTCATGGAAGAATCAGCATCAAGAGTCCACCCTGTTCAACAACACGATGATGGTAGAAAGTAAGGCTGCACATCTGGACAGAATGCAGAAAGTAAGGCTGCACATCTGGACAGAATGCAGAAAGTAAGGCTGCACATCTGGACAGAATGCAGAAAGTAAGGCTGCACATCTGGACAGAATGCAGAAAGTAAGGCTGCACATCTGGACGGAAAGTCAAATGGTTTAGACTGCGTCTGGAAATGTAAACGTGAGACGTAATTTGAATTTGGTTCCTTAGCTACAGTGAAGAACCCCACACCCCCACCCATGCCCCCCATTCCCCCCACCCACCATCAGATATCAAACCCATTAAAGATGTTGAAATGCTTGACAGCTGCACAGCATTTTTTGTGCAACCGATAACCCTGCTTTTCCTTGCTCTGTGTTTGTTCAGCTGTTTTCTTCTTGCATCTGTGTGAAACAGAATAAAATTGTTGATTATTAATGGTGGGCATCATTTCACAAGTGTCTGCAAGTATGAGTTTCTTATTGTTTTGTGTGTGGGTTTCCAAATGTTTTGCGTGTACAGTTATCATTTCTGCATGAACAATGGAGGGGGGTCCCTAAAACCCCCTTTTATTCACTTTGAAATTCTCAATTTGGGCTCAGTTCTACACCAGAGTGCTCAGATGTTCGTGTGAAGTTGTTGGTTTTTTGGGGGGGCTGGACCTTTTGTGGCTTTGCTGCTCATATGTGCGTCCTTGTGTGCACCAGCTTGGCCTAGCGGTAAGATGTCAGGCTGGTAAGCAGAGGGACCTCGGTTTAATTCCGCTTCAGCTCTCCTCACTCTTTGAAATTTGTGGTCTGGGAACTCTGTCTTGTGACGCTGTCCCTCACAGTTAATGAAACATTAAAATGGCTCTCATCACTGCCCATCTTAATGCAGGAGTCATTCAGGTCGTTCATTCTGGTGGTGACAGTGTAGCGTTTTTTGTTTTGTTCTGTTTTTATACAACACTATTCTCCGCTCTTGCAACCAACTCATTGGCGTTAGGTATAGTCTCCCTTCCCCCACCTCCTGGGATCTTGGTCCACACTAGTACCTCTTTGGAGGCAACTCGGCATTATACATGTTTAACCAACTAACAACAGCATGTGCGTCCATGTTGTGTTGTGGTGGCCAGTTTTCACTTTAAGTGTATGCTCATGAGATAATGTTATACCCCCACCCACCACCACCACCCCTCCTGCCTGCATCCACACTGACCCCCCCCCCCCCACCACCACCACCACCCCTCCTGCCTGCATCCACACTGACCCTCCCCCCACCCCCCACCCACCACCCTCCCCTTTTGGTGATGATGTACTAGTCTGTTACAGCCTAAACCCTCTTTTCAACAAATGTTATATTCAGTTCAATCCTCTGATTCAAGGGGGGGGGGGGGGGGGGGGGGGTCTTTTATTTTTTATTTTTTACTGTGCCCATTCTTGCTTCCATTTCTCAACTTGAAAACATTTGATTGAGGGGATTTTTTTGATGTTTTTTTTTTTTTTAATTATTGTTTGGTTGGTTTTAAGGTGTTTTTGTTTCATTTTTATTTTATTTTTTCTTTCTCCAAGTAAACTGCTCATTTTTGAACTGCATAATTAGCATTAATTACCATTTGTGTGATTATTACACATCATCAGTACCATTTTAATGCATGTGATAGCCACTTGCTGTAGCCTCGGATTTTAGCTGTTTACGTCATAATGCTGTGCACGTGAGCATGAGTGAGAGAGAGAGAGAGTGTATGTGAGTGCAAGGGAGAGAGGGAGTGTGCATGTGAGTGTGAGGGAGAAAGAGAGTGTGCATTTGCATAGAAAGGAGAGAGTAAAGTCTGTTGTTTTTTGAGGGGACATTCATACATTTATGCGGCACTGAACACACAATGTAAGCACACTGTACATACCTGCTTATTGTGCTTAAATGCCACCACATTGCATTTGCATCCGGCTGTCAAATCTGCGTTCGGTGGATGTGTTGTGTGGTTAACTCCTCCATCAAAAAACACAATGTATGTACCTGCTTGTTGTGTGTAAATGCCATCACAATACGGTTGCATCCAGCTGTCAAATCTGCGTTTGATGGATGTGTTGTGTGCAACACTCCTATTTCACATTCGTGTTTTTTTCATTCTGCCGTCTTCACCACTGTATAACAATGGGGCTGCTTTCAAGGAAGACTCGCGTGGCATTTAGAAGAAGTAAAAAGGAAATTGATGTATGACTGAAAACTCATCTTTAAAGGATGATTTACTAGATGGTTTCTAGCATAGTGACGGAAAAATGACAAGATGTATCTCGTTGCCATCCCACCCACCAGCCACTCCCATCACCCCAGTCCCACTTTCTGAACCCAGTTGTTTGGTGGGGGGGGGGGGGGGGGGAGGGTCTTTGAATTTATTTATTTTTTAAATTGTAGTGTCTCTTTAGTGTGTTTTTTGTAGTGTTTTTACATTTGTGAAGATCTGTACCAAAAACAAACAAGAGAAAGAGGAGAAAAAAGAAGAAGAAAAGAGAGAGGACAAAAATGGTGGCTGTTGAAAGCCAGTACCCCAGATCTATAGTTATGAACTGATGTGGTGAAATTGTCATTTTCTGTAGCTGTTGTCCTTGTAAGGATCAAGGAGGAAAAACGTCTTGCTACATCATTTTATTTACAAATACTTGCACTGTTTGTTTGTTTGGAAAGGTGGGGGTGTCTGTGTGTGTTTGTGTGCTATGTATAATGAGTAATATATTATGACTGTGTACATTTGTCTATGATATTATTATTGTACATACAAGCTCTGTTGTGATCAAATCCTATTTCCAGGACTGTTTCTCATTCTTCACGTTGCAAAACTGACAGAGTTTAGAAAAGACGTTGAGACACGACAACTTTCTCCCTCAAATTTTGTGTGTGCCTGGTTTGTGTGAACAGTCACAAGATGGAATAAGCTTCTTTTTTTTTCTTTCTATTTTTTAAGCATGATATTTGTAAGTGAGTGTACTGTGCACAGAAGTGAACAAATAGAATCCTACTATTCAGTATTGGTGTTAGAAGGTACGATGGAACCCCTGATGAAAGACCGCCCTCACAAAGGACCACCCTCACAAAAGACTGCCCCTGTGTTAAGACCACTTTTTGTTTTTGTTTTAGCAGCCTACCCTTCATAGTTCAATATAAATGAATCTCTCGGTCTAACCAAAAACCTCTGCTTTGTTCAGACTGCTTTTTTTTTTGTACAAGCCTACCCTTCATAGTTCAGTAAAAATGAACCTCTCACCAAAGACTTCCCTCTGTTAAGACTTCTTCTACAAGCCTACCCTTCAAAGTGTGGGGTATATGAACCTCTCTCCAAAGACTGCCTCTCTAGTCTCTGTTAAGACCACTTATCTGAGAGCCTGCCCTTTATAGTTCATGGTAAGCAATTGCCTTACCATAAGATGATGATGATTGCTTTTATATAGCGCTGTTCTCCGCTCTCGAGCAGACTCACTGTGCTTGCATGTGATTCTGCATGAGTGACTAGCTTTTTATAGCGTGTTTTTTGGAATATCCACTGAAGTGGTGTTCTTAAAGCGCTGGCATGGCTGGGGCCACATGAAACTGCTGCCGTTTCAGTGCAAGTTCTGCGTACACCATACAACCATGCACTACGTCACTTCATGCAAAGCCACATACTTAAGACCGCTACTCAGTCAATTCCTTCATGACATAGTCATTGCCAGATTCACTCCCCCCCCCCAAACATGGAGCCCAACAGCTGTTGCTGAAGTAGCCATTTTGATTTTGACACCATTCAATCTGATTTATCCGCATGCAGAAATAAACAGACAGGAAGTTGATGTTTGGTGTTACTGGAAAGAGCAACCCTAAAGAAAGAACAAGCCAAAGGAACACAGGCCTTCAGATCCACCATTGAGGCCTGCCTGAGATAGTCTGATATGCTTGTCCTAATTCAGCATAAACAAAACCCTCACCAAAGACAGGCCCCTGTCTCTCAAGTCATCTTTTTCTTTATGTAATTACATTTTGAGAGGTTGTCCTTTGTTACGGGGTACCACCGTACCGCCGTTAGTGTCGTTGTATGACACTGACCTCCTTTTGTACAGAACTGTTGGTTATGCCGTGGTCATCGTGTTGTGCGTGTGCTAATTTGATCGTAACTGTAGCAAGTCTGGCTGTAGCTTGCTTAGGATTAGACCATGGATATCGTGTTGATACATTTATTCACGAGGATTTTCTGCGTTTTTGGTGGGGGAAATTTCTCTTCTGGTCGGAAATTTGACCCCAAAATGTCAGTTATTTGCTACAGTCTGCTTGTGAAGCTGGCATCGTTACTCTTTCAAGTACACATAAAACCTTTTTTCTTTCTTTCTTTTTTCTTCTTTTTTTAGGTAAAGGGGGGGGGGGGGGGTCATCTGGTTATTTCAGATGTACCTGCTCTTGTGCAAATAGTGTGAGGCAAACATTTTGGACAGAGGAATTTCAATAACGGGAGAGAGAGAGATTGGAGAACTATGTGAGTGCAAAGTGCAGAACTTGAAGAAAATTCTCAGTGAATGAACTTTCATTTTTGCTGTAGTGGCAGGAAAGCCTAGTCTCTTTTGGTTGGTGCATCTGGATGGAATGAAAAACCCCAAACAAGCAAAACCAGAGGAGTCCTGCATGCCACATGCTTGTATGCAGTAAGATATCCCATAGCAACAGAGAGGGGAAAAACCACGTGCTCATGTGGAACTCCACCAGTGCTGGGAGTAAATCAGGCTGAGTAGTGCTGCTCTGTTCTTGCTGGCTTTCCTCAAGGAAAACCATTTGATTTCCCGTAGGGAAAATTTGCAACTGTGACATTGTGTTGTCTACAAGGGATAGAGATTATGAAAATGATGCATTATTGCTTCTCATTTTACGTTGTACAGTGTGTGTTGAGTGAATGTCAGTGATGTGCGTGCTGTCGGCACGCTAGCCATCAGTACATGTATGTATGTGTGTATTAGACATCCGATATTTTTGTCAGTAGAGAAACGGCAGGGGTCATTGTTGAGAAGAGAGAAATGGAAACCAAAACCTGTATTTGTGAACTCGCTGTGGCGGGTTTCTGGTAAGTTTTCTACATTTTCATCAAAACCCATATTTCAGAATTTTTAAGAATTTATGTCTGATGTGCGTACTACATAGTTATTTATTTGAAAATTAGTTCTTTTTTGTTTATTTTATGCATGAATGATGTTATTGATGTAACACAACTGTGGCAATATAACAATAGCATTCCATTGGTCATTCACCCATAACTTATTGATGCTGTTCCTACAAGCACATCCTTGACCTAGTTTGCAGTGTTGTTGCCCATGCTTTTCTTGAACCTGTTGTTGCCTGATTGTTTGGGGAAAAATGTGAGGAGGATGTGCATCAAAAGTTCTGACACAAAGTTGTTTTTGTTTTTGTGTTGAGTGAACATGCAGTTGAAATTTCTTTGTGTATTTTATTATCTGCTCTGTTGCATGTAGATGTGCATGTTGAAAGTGTGAGGTTTGCATCCATGCGCCTGTTGCTTTTTCACTGGGATCAACCACAGCATTTGTTGTATGGATGGCCAACACAAGCCCCAATGACATAAGTCATATAAGGGCATGATATGGTGGGCGTGTTTTTGGAGGACCTGTGGCTTTCTTTTCTATGTGGAAAGTCCATTCTGTTGGTGAGGTGGGTAGGTGAAGGAGTCGCTCTGTTCTTAAACTGTGCGCTATGTAAACCGTATCCAGCTGTTTTTCTCTTTTTATACAGTTGATTGTTTGAAGCAAAACATTTGAATCTGTGCATCTTCTGCATGGCCACCAGGTACAGACTGCGCTTTATACTGAGGTTCATCTGTACAGGTCTTTAATGGACCTTAGCCTGTAGTGTTTACATGTTTCTGCAGTGTTCCTAAATTATGTCTCACAGGGCGTGCAGCGTTGGTGTGTAGTGTCCTTTTTGAACCAGCATTTATTGGTTGATCATTTTCGTATGGTGCCATTGTCTGGTTCTGAGCAGTCTAACAGCTCTGGGGTCACTTTACCCAATGGAGTGGTGTACATGGCTCGGATGTCATCTCGTTCTGCAAGAAACAGTGTTGTCGTCTTTTCTGGGGTTTTTGCTTTTTTCCATCTTTTTGTGTGCTGCTTTTATTTTCTTCACTTTTTTTCTTTTCTTCCTGGGGTGAGGTGGGGTGGATATTGGAGTACCAATTTAAATTGCATCATTTCTTCTTTGTTAAAAAAAAAAAGCCGATGTTTTTCTGATGTATTAACAAGCCACTCGGTCGAAGAATATCTGGTTAAAATTTAAAGTCCTTGAAAGTTATTAGCACATCAAAACTTTGTTTTTAACATATAAACCAAACACAGATCAGCTGGAAAACATAAGTGCTATGAAGGTGAAGTGTGGAACATTATTTCATGTCCTAATATACATGACTATTTTCTGTTTTTTTAATACACTGCTAGAGAACAGTTCTGGCTTTTGCTGTGAGAAAGCTTTCAGCAGATTTCTTTAAAATTCTTACTCCTATCTGCCTTTCTGTGTACCTTTTAAAACCATTTATACCATATTTTGTGACAGTACGATTAAAGGTGTTACCTTATTGATTGATTTTTGCACAAAGCAGATATAATAATAACCTGTCTGCCTGTTTAAATGTTATGCTTTGTTTATGGAGACAACATTAGTTGTTCGGTTTATACATGTGTATAAACTGTAATGTGCATTGATGGTGGATGTTGACTCTTCAGAGGGATGCTTCATGAAACCCACAGTGTGTGGAAGGCTCGCCCTGATATAACCACCATGGTTGACTAGGCATTAAAAATCAGTTATGTATCTGTGCGGGAGATATTGGGCAGACCATGATGATGTGGGGCTTCTTGTCCTTGGATGTCGGGTTGACATATTAGGGACAAACTGTAATGGGCAGACCATTTCAGTGACCAGTGATATAAACTTATCATTTTGTGATCTAAGTTTACCTCCCTTTATTTTTTTTCATCAAAACACATTGTACCTCCTTTTTCTGTTGAAGAGTAATAAGACTTTTTACATGGCGTGTATTTGTGAGCTGTACAAGTTTGATGTAGTGTTTTTACCCCCTCCCCTTCTGTCCCCTTCCCTCAGCTGCTTTCAAGCAATTAATTCTATCCATTACAAATACAGTGTTGTAATTAGAGGGAGTCTCTCATACAAATACATTGTTCTAATTAGAGAAAGAGAAAGAGAGAAAAATGTTTGGAGGAATTTAGAAGCGAGTTGAAGTTTGAGAGAGAGAGAGAGTGAGAGTCTCGCATTCAAATACATTGTTATAATTAGAGAAAGAGAGAAAAATGTTTGGAGGAATTTAGAAGCGAGTTGTAACGGAATGAGACTAAGCCCAGTTGTTGTGGAATCCAGAAACAAAGGGAATTAATGAGGTTCCATCGTGCATAATTATTGTAACATTGCCCTGATCACAAGAGCACAGAATAGAGGTCTGCTTCACCAATTGCTGTGACTGACCTGGTACGCAAGGAATGTTGCCTGGTCTCACTCGCTGTGGCCCCCAAGCTGTTACAAGTGTGATGTCCACCAGGGCCTGTTAGTTCCCTCCCTTTGTTGGCCGAACTTAGAAATGGAACAGAATCATTGGCTGTGGCATTTAACCGAAAGAGACAGATTTTGTGAGTGGACAAGCATTGTACTAACTGTGGTTACACTAGTCTATTAGGGGTCTGTTTAGTGTATGTGCATGCGTGTGTGTGTGTGTGTGTATGTGTGTGACTCTGTGTGTGTGTGTGTGCATGTGTGTATGTGTACTGTGCATGTGTTACAGTGTACTCAGTTCAGTACCATGTTGTTTCCAAGTTGTATGACAAGTAGAGACATGGAAAACTACATGTTGGTATGTATTGTCACCGACTGTGTTATCATTGTATCTGGACAGTAGGATGCTGAATCATGTGATTAAAGTGATTTGAAATTGTGCTTGTGTTCAATTGAAGAATGGTATTTTAAATGGAATGGATGGAGGGTGCTGAGGTGAAATGTCACAATTCAAGATAGTATCTAGGTGGTGGGGATGTCTGGCACTGTAGCTGTTCCAATATGTCAGCCTATTGTTCCTTTCAGGCAGGTGTACCGTGAACACAGTTTTCCCATTATATTTCTGCTCTAGGGAGATTGCCCTGATATAACTACACTGGTTGACTGGGCATAAAACACCAACTTACTTACTCCTCTAGGCAGATTTTGGTGTACTTGGTGCCCACAGGTGTAGTGGCTCAAGCTCCTCAACATAATATCTTTAGGGGTCCGAGCCACTGGTGATTGTTGCCTTGCTGGCCAGTCTGTCTGCCAAGTCATTTGACTTCACACTGCAGCATGTCTAGGATGGTAGATCCAGAGTTTTTCCAGTGCATGTGTGTGTGTCTGTGTGGGCGCACGCGTGTGTGCATGCATGCGTGTGTGTGTGTGTGTGTGTGTGTGTGTGAGAGAGAGAGAGAGAAAGAGGATATAAACTGGGGTTTAACATCCTGTCAACCATGCAACTTTGCAAGGTACCACAACATGAACAAACGCTATAACAAGTCAGTAAGCATTTTAAAGCTTTTCAAATCTAAAACTATATCAGAAAGACAGACAGACAGATGTGGATGAGACAGAAAGCTGATTTCTGCTGTCTGCCAAGACCCTATCTCTGCTTCAGTCCTCTGAACAACTCTCCAGAAGTGACAGACTGGTCAACATTTCTGACCAGGTGAAAGAAGAAGAATGCAGAATGACTCTCTAACAAGACTCTTTCAGTATGTTTTTAAAAAACTTTATTGTAGTTTAAGCTCACATCTTGCCAAAAGCATTTAGCCCCTAAATTTACAAGAACAATGCACATAACCCCTAGATCTATCAGCCCCAATGACTGTGAAGAAGAACAGCTAATAAAATTAGCACTGCTTCATGATCAAAATTTGTCAATGCCGAAAGGAACTCTGGCAAATAGTTGCTTCTAAAATACATACACAAACCAAGAATAACAACAACAAAACCGCATTACCTGCATAACCAAGTTAAAGAAACACAAAATAAAGGGACACAAAAAAGTACTAATTAATTTAAAGAGTTCAAGAACTGCCACGTCTTAGTAATTGTACTTTTGTGTCTCTGCTTGACAATAAGTCAACACTGCACTCAAAAGCTGATCACTGAACAAACATTCCGTTGCATAATAACAATAAAAAATTTTTTTTTTAAAGCAAACAACCTTAGCACAAGCAAAAAAAGAAAACCAATAGCTATTTCACCTTCAACAGATTTATTCTTCTGATCACTTTGACAACTAACAACAAGCACAAATGCAGTTGTATATACATAATGACTCCTCTAATGTCAAGCACATACATACAGAAGAAACCTTTGGGGGGGGGGGGGGGGGGGGGGGGTTGAAAGAACTAAAAACTAATTAGATTCTACTCAAGACACTCTAGAATCCCTGCTCTACCTTCACCTTGATTCTTTCTTTCTTATATAATTCAAACAAGTTCCTATTTCTGATGTGTTCCCAACGGTACGAAGGATGGCATCGGTCTGTGCAAGCGTTCCTTTTCTCCTCAACAGTAGCCTCTGCCGGTAATGGCAGCAACAGAGCCGTCATTTTCATGACGACATTAAGGCTGCTTAAACATACAGAAAGAGTCTGTAACTTTTAACATGTTAAGGCCGGCTGGTTGGTCCTATTTGTGCTCCACACATGCTGATACTGATTGTTTCAATGTCGTCACCATTTAGAAGACAAACGCAATTAAGGCAGCTACTTGCTCTTTATACATATGGGCCCTTAACGCTAATTTGTTGTTGTTGTTGTTTTTCCCCAGAGTAAATGATAGGGCAGCAGTCTACTGCACTGCAGCAAGTTGCCAAACCAAATGTGCCTTGATGGAGAAACAGTTACACTGGATATAAGCTACTGCAGGTGGGGGAGGGAAGGGGGCGCGTAAGATGCCGCTGACACCTCCGCAACAAACTGTCAGACAACAAAAACATTTTTCAAAACGTCATGTTCTGATATTGTCATAGCAGAGGAAAGGCTGTTTTGTCTTCAAAATGCTGGATGAATTATCTCTTTGCTATTATACTGTAACAACCACCAAGACATGCAAAGACACTTCCGTATTTTTCATGCACCAGATGGTTATCACACAAAAATGAGGTGACCACCCCTTTAAAAAAAAAAACTGCTTGGACCAATGTGGTGGTTCTCCAGCTCTGCTGGTTTCCTGAAAATCCTACCATCATCAAACTGAGAACAAAAGAAACGCAACATAGTCCCTAAAATAGAAAGTTTGTGTTGAGCACTAAGCCTTCCTGAAATCCCCTAAAATAGAGTTCTGTGGTGAGCTCTAAGCCCTTCTGAAATCCCCTAAAACTGATAGTTCGGTGATGAGTGCTAATCTCTCCTCAAATCCCCTAAATTCCCTAAAACTAAGAGTTCCATGCTGAGCTCTAAGCCCTTCTGAAATTCCCTAAAATAATTCCAAGCTGCGCTCTGAGCCCTTCTGAAATTCCCTAAAATAATTCCACACTGAGCTCTAAGCCCTTCTGAAATTCCCTAAAATAATTCCAGGCTGAGCTCTAAGCCCTTCTGAAATTCCCTAAAATAATTCCAGGCTGAGTCTAGCCCTTCTGAAATTCCCTAAAATAATTCCAGGCTGAGCTCTAAGCCTTTCTGAAATTCCCTAAAATAATTCCAGGCTGAGCTCTAAGCCTTTCTGAAATTCCCTAAAAATAGAGAGTTCTATGCTGCGCTCTAAGCCCTCTTTTCTCACTAGCTTACCATCTGACCATACAACATGCGTTGACTACAGGTGGAACACACAATGATTTTAGTCCGATTCAGCAACATAACTGGCTTCATTTGATCACAAAATTCTTCATCATCAATGAATGTGCACTGTTATTTATTCCAAAGGTTATGTTCGGAATAAACCAACCTGCTGCTATGCTTTACTTGGGGGAAAAAAACGTGGCAGCCACTCTTCAGGGATTTGTGTGCAAATATTAACTGGTACATTCTGATATTTTGTGTGAATGTTAGTTGCTACATTCCGATTACCTGAAGTGCTCTTTGATTGGCAGTCCAGAACCCACTATCCTTTTTTGTAATATACAATCATAAAGGATTTGCCAGACTTTCACATTTTCTACAACAACAACAACAACAACAACAAAGAGAGACTAATTTCAGTCTGTCGGCTGAAGGTTCCCATCACTGAAAAAACAATAACAGCAAAGCCCTAGACTATGAGTGCATCAATCCTAGGTATACATGACTTACGGAGATTGCTGAACTTTGTATAAAGCAACAAACTCACATTGTAAAGTAAAGCCATCTCTCGCCCAAACAGCCGCAAGATCAAAATTGAAAAGATTAAAATTAAAATTAAAATTAAAAAGTTTCACAATGTGCAAAAGACAAAAGGAAAAAACCCACACACATGAAAGTGAAGAGTAAAACAATAACCATGCCAATAACACATGAACGGTTCTGATACAGTGGAACAGGTGAACCTCTTTATAACCTTTCCCTGCTGCAAGGGTTTGTTTGTTCTCACAGTCCATCAGAATTCTGATCCCGTGCTTGTATGCAATACTATCTTATACAGAGGTCCACCTGTGTTCACAATGGAAAATGCAGACTGGATGTAAACAAAAACTGAGCACAACACACAAACTTACCACCAACAACAACCAAATCACTACTACACTTCAAACTAATAAAACAAAAATGTATATATTACAATATACACACGTACTGTCAAAAACTGCAAGCAGCCATCGTATATTGCTTGTGCCTGTGGTGTGATATTGCAGTTGTTAAACAAAAACGAATATGCATCCCATGCCCCTTTTTTTTTCTTTTTTTTAAATTTGAAATATACATTCCACTAACAATTTAAAAATGATGTGAGACAGGTATTTGTATTCCTCTGACTTCCCTGCAGTTGATGTAAGATGCATTTTCCTATGGAACTGAATACAATGTACTGTACTGTGTTGTATTGTTCATTCTGCCATGTAGTGTCAACTCACCAGCAACGCACCAAACTGACGCAATGCGAGCATGGTGTGTGTACGTCACTTGCTGTTGTTTGTTTACTTCTTGTTGCTCAGTACCATAGATAACAAGCAAGAGGACGGTTATAACTATCTTCTTAACATAATCAGCTTCTGATTTTCCATGTTGTTCAGTTTATTAGAAACTCTGTGTGTGTGTGTGTGTGTGTGTGTGTGGGGGGGGAGGGGGGTATATGTGTGTGTGGTGTGTGTGTGTATTATGTTCTTCTTGTTTTTTTCTCTCTCAATTTAAAGAGAAAGGGTCTTCTATCTACACTCTTTTCAGAAAATGAATCGTGTGTGGTTGTGTGTGTGTGTGTGTGTGTGTGTGTGTGTGTGTGTTGTGTTTGTTTGTTTGTGTTGTGTTGTGTTGTGTTGTGTGTGTGTGTGTGTGTGTGTGTGTGTGTGTGTGTGTTGTGTTGTGTTGTGTTTGTGTTGTGTGTTGTGTGTGTGTGTGTGTGTGTGTGTGTGTTATGTTCTTCTTGTTGTCTTTTCTCTCTATTTAAAGAGAAAGGGTCTTCTATCTACGCTCTCTTCAGAAAATGAAACCCTTTCAGAACAGAATTTTTACATTTGATGTTTTCCTCGCCTCACTGGTCATACAGCTTATTACTGAAACCTATTCAAAACCGCAAAGCCATAAGCGCAAATGGGATTCAATCAAATCAAACACAGCTTTCCTCAAACAATACAATGGTACATGCACAGTACATTCTGCGGATGCAGGCATTAGACATACACAAATCAAATTGACAGTAATGCATTCTGAGGAAGAAGGGTGTAGATGTACCCAGGTAAAATTGACAGTACATTCAAGGGAACAAAGGTACAGATATACCCCCCCCCCCCCCCCCTACCCCACCCCTAACCCCAACTAAAAAAATAAGTTTAAAAAAAGGTGTTGAATTTGTTTTACAGCAACAACAAATAACAGAGCAAACCACATCATACTCAAATGGAATACTGTCAGTGACTACAGCTGTGCTGGTAAAAACAAAACAAAAACCACCACAACTATTTCAAAACAAAACAAAAAACAACACACTTGACAACAAAAACTATGGAAACAAAAACAAGGAGTTGTTTGTTGTATTGTTGTTTGTAAGTGCAAAAGAAGAGCAGTAATTTGAGCAATGTGTTCAACATTCGATGAGCAATGTATTCACCAGATGATGAACTACATATTCATCAGCTGATGAACACACAAAGAGAACTATTAACTGACTCTGGGAAACAGCTCTAGCCTCATTCTGTTACAGAATGCAGTTCAGTTCAGTTCAAGAGGGCATCTATGCGCCTGGAAAAGCCCGTATGCGTTCCACCCCCTCCTTTAGAAGTTTCCCCAACACTGCCTTTGAAACAGTTAATTCTGTTACAGAATACTGCTAAACCGTACACAACAAAAATGAAGCACCGCAGCAGTACAAAGTGAAACAAGTGCAGATGAACCCAAAGAATGAAAGCGCAAAAACTTCCAAAGAAACAGTGACCCAATTTTCACCCCTTCCAAGCTCAACCACGAGACGGAGAAAAAGGTGTATCTCTATGACAGACGGAAAAACAGTTTCCCCAAACCGATACTGGCTGGTCCATGTACTGCTACTGAGAGATAAGGAGTATGTTATTACATGCATTATTATTGCCAAGCTTTTTTTTTCTTCAAAAAGACATTATTTGTTCATTGACCATGATCATTTTTGTTCTTTCTCTTCCTTTTTTTGGTTTTGTTTTGTTGTTGTTTTGGGCATTACTCTGTCCCAGTCGGCCTGGTTTGACTCTGGTAATTATTATCATCAGAGATTGGTGAGGAAAAGGATTTCCCTTCATGACACATTCACCGATAAACCCATATCATACTTAACCCCTTTCATTGCCGTGCACATGTGCATGCTATATATGCTGGAGAGTAGACTACTAAATTTGAAATCCTTTAGCTCTCTCTCCTTCTATCCAGCATCTGGAAGGATTTGCAGCCTTGCACACACACTGGTTTAAGTCTGGCAAACCAAAACAATGTCTTCTTCACTAAAAAGTGTTGCTGATTTTTCAGCCCAGAAACTTGAATGGCGGAGACAGTGAAAGGGTTAACACGCAGCAAACTGCAAAGGGTTATACAACAGCTGGACGGGCAAAAACTGAAGTCCACTAAATCACAAGTAAAAGTCTTATTTGCTGTTAAAATACATGCCACCTTACAGCTGAAAATAAATTGGAGAAAAAAAGAAGAAGAAGAAAGGACGCTGTTGTAATACATTATGGCTGAAAAGAATTTGGAGAGACAAAAAAAGTATGGACGCCCAATGAAAAGTAAACTAAGGTAGAATTACCTGCAGCAGGTGGAACATACAAAGCTATACTCTGACCCACACAAGGCTAAAGAGGGAGAAGCTTTGTCAGCTCCGGTTCTCAGCAGAGATGTCCTTAATTTCTGCATCCTCAGAACTCCATGGTAGGGTCATGAAATGAGAAACAGAGACGGACAGATAACTGGTGTTCAGTACCCATTCCACCCTGACGCTTATGTCAGGGCAAACGAGACACAGTCTTGCACACTAATACAGAGGGTACTGCAAATCGCAGGCTGCAAAACTGCCCACTGCTGGCACACACAACAAACAGCACACTACCAACATGTCTCAAGGGACAGAAACAAATGCAGATGCACTAATAATACAGTACGGTAAGTAAGCTTTCTTCTTGTCCCAAAAACGAGACAGACACCGGCTGACAACTGATGATGGATTTACTGTCAGAAATGCACACAAACACACTAGACTAGCGTTTGGGCCATGGGACGTGGTGAGCACATCTGGTAATTGCAAAAAACAAAGTGGACATCATGAGTACGCTCTTGAATTCTCAGGGTGGTTAGATGCCCTTCATGGGTTCTGCTGTAAGAGTATTGCAGCATTGGTTCACGCTTAGCGTAGACTCCAATGTTAAAGGGGAACTGAAGTTTAGCACAGACTCCAATGTTAAAGGGGTACTGGAGTTTAGCACAGATTCCAATATTAAAGGGGAACTGAAGCCAATTTGTGCAAGGCGGAAAAACATGCAAATATTCCCAAGTTTCATTTGGCTGTGCCGTCACTATTTACAAAAAAAGATGTATTTATTTTTTACTTCAGATCTAAGCTTCTCATGGTGCAGCCATGTTCACCAATGAAGTGCAGAAAAAGGCTGCCCTGTAACACATTTGCTGCATTTTCCAGCATTGTTCATGAAGTCACTGACACAGCATGCTCAACACACAAGATGGCAGCACTCACAGTTATGTTTCCGTAACTTTCAAACAGTATCCGACATCATTTGGAAAAACTGCTGCAGGTCTACTTTTTTGCTCCGTTCCTATCGAGAAGGTCTGTGATGCTTCCTCCACTACAGTTCCCCTTTAAAATTAACCTAGCTGGCAGGGCACGTTCACAAAACAGGACAGGCTGACAGATATCGTAAATAATTCCCCTCAGTAAACCACACAGCCTATGTCAAAGCAAAACACTACAGGCAGTAAAACAACAACAACAATAACGCATGTTTCAAGATGAACAGAACTTCAAAGCACAAACCAAACCAGTCCAACTAAGGCAACAAAGCATGATGCACTCCTACAATTCTAAGGGCACAATCAAAATTAATCACATCACAACCAACCACAACAACAAAAACTGATCCACTGCTCATGACAAAAACAAAAATTCTCAGAAGACTTTGGGGACGGTGAGGAGGGGAGGGGGGAAATGAAGTTGAATGACCCAAGGAAGGCTGCACTGAAACAGAAGAATACCTGTTACAACGCAAACATGCAAAGCTACATTCTGACCTAGTTCAAGCCCCAAAGTGGGCGCCTTAGAGGGCTCAGGGTTTATCAGCAGAGGGAACTATAACTTCCACATCTGTATATGCACCACCACTACACAGGCATTTCACAAAAGGTCTGAAAAACTGAAGCATGTGCCTATGTAACAAATTAAGCAAAGCATGCGCATATGTATCAAAACTAAACAAAGCCTGTGTATACGTATCAAAGCCAAACGATTAAGCAATTAAAAGACAACAAAATACACCTAAATTCTTATTCTT
Source organism: Alviniconcha marisindica (assembly GCA_018857735.1). Lineage (NCBI taxonomy): Eukaryota > Metazoa > Mollusca > Gastropoda > Provannidae > Alviniconcha > Alviniconcha marisindica. The sequence continues at coordinate 1,023,928 of JABMCL010002673.1, read as the reverse complement.
CTTGTCCTCTTTCTTTTGTACATCATTAGCAAAATATTTGTTATTTTTCTGTTTCAGGCTGATATGTCCAAAAACAACTGAAGGTGTCATTCCCCCCAATGTGGAAAAGCCAACGTCCAGACCAGAACCCGTACCCATTGCACACAAAAAAGAAAAGAAAAACGGTTAGTTTCTACTCTGTTTCTCGACTGGGGTAAACAAGACTGTTCTCGTATCTTTCTTTTGCAATCAACGAGATGCATTGAGACTGCACCCACAACGCTGAAAAGCAAGCAGATAGATGCATTCTAAAGTGACACAAACATTCTGAAATCACAAAAATACTTGCATGTGTCTACAAACCTCTGGAAACAGCTCACTGCAAACTCACCGTAATCAAAATAAAAAAACAAATTATGGACTGTTAGTTGGTTAGCTAGTGCTTTGAGGCCAGTCAACTACACAGGGTATATCAGGGTTAAAATTATGGACTGTGATCAAGCCCAGTCAGCCACGTAGGGTTATATCAGGGCTAAAAGTATGGAGTATGATCATCAATAGTCTCCTGGCTGTGACACTAGTAACTTCCACCATGTCATGGAAAACTATGGGTAACTCCATAATGCCAAGTCATGAAACAATATGGGTAACTCATATCAAGTCATGAAAAAATATGGGCAACTCCTATCAAGTCATGAAAAAATATGGGCAACTCCTATCAAGTCATGAACAAATATGGGTAACTCCTACCAATCATGAAGAAGTATGGGTAACTCCTACCAAGTCATGAAAAAACATGGGTAACTCCTATAAAGTCATGACAAAATATGGGTAACTCCCACCATGTCATGAAAATATATGGGTTTATCAGTTTAAGACTGAGATTTCACAATTTCATGCCGTCACTTTTTAACAGTCTAAAATCAGGTAACCATACTGACAATACACACGAAAGGCTTACAGTGGGTAAGGTAACAGTTGTGGTCAAACCATGACATTCTTCTTCTATACAAGTAAAAACACACAACCCTAATTCAGGTTTCACTTCAAATACAGTTAGCGCAATAATAGTTAAGCAACAGAAGGCGGACAAAAAACCAGTACTTAATAAATTAGTATGTTTTCATTTTTACAGTTACACAACACACAGCACTGACCCACAACTCTCACCACCATGGCAGGCAACTGCAGAAAGCATCAACAGCATCTAACAACGACTATAACACCTGCAAAATTACAAAATGCATGGTACACTTGTGCCACCCAGTGCACTGTTAAAACCAGAGTACCTACAAAATGCATGGCACACTTGCGCCACCCAGTGCACTGTTAAAACCAGAGTACCTACAATATGCATGGCACACTTGCGCCACCCAGAGCACTGTTAAAACCAGAGTACCTACAAAATGCATGGCACACTTGTGCCACCCAGTGCACAGTTAAAACCAGAGTACCTACAAAATGCATGGCACGCTTGTGCCACCCATTGCACTGTTAAAACCAGAGTACCAAAAACAGTGGATGGAAGACGTTTCAAGATCGGTTAAAATATAGATTTGTTCCACACCATAACCACCATATACAATATAGTACCATTTTCCATTCAGGTTGGTCAGAAGCAAGTCGGATTTGCAGTCTGTTTTTGATCTGAATGGGGAGTAAATACAAAGTGTCTGTTTGCACCGTGCACAAAAATACACATTGTGAGATCACTCTGCCATGCAGACTGTGTCTAGTAAGGGCTTGGAGCTTTTGCAAGAGTTAACTGGGAATAAACTCAAACAGCACACTCATATCACAATTACTGTCTTCTCGACTTTGACTCAAAACAAAAAGGAAGCAGCTAGGTTGGCAACGCAGTAGAGGGTTCCATGTTAAGCTCAAAGCCCCGCCTCGTTACGTTCACACAAGCTCTCAGCCTGACCAACACCTTGCACTGTGTTGACTGGTGGAACGCACAGTGACCTGACTCTCAGCCAGTCCAGATATTCAACTGAACTGATTTTGCCTCACCTCACTGCAACTATTATCACTCATCGTCACTGAACGTGCGCTGTTCCTTATTTCAAAGGTTTTGGTCAGAGTCTGCCACAGTCATTTACTCTGCTGCTAAGCTTTAGCCGGTGGGCAAAGCATGATATCTTCAAAGCTCTTCAACCTTTTCCCACACCCCTCTTTGACCTTCTCCCACACCCCTCTTTGACCTTTTCCCATACCTCTCTTTGACCATCTCCCACATCTCTCTTTTTCCCACACCTCTCTTTGACCTTCTCCCACACCCCTCTCTGACCTCTCACATCTCTCTTACACCTTCTCCCATACCTCTCTTTGGCCTTCTCCCACACCTCTCTTTGACCTCCCATACCTCTCTGCCACCTTCTCCCATACCTCTCTTCCACCTTCTCCCATACCTCTCTTTGGCCTTCTCCCATACCTCTCTTTGGCCTTCTCCCATACCTCTCTTCCACCTTCTCCCATACCTCTCTTCCACCTTCTCCCATACCTTTCTTTGGCCTTCTCCCACATTTGTAATGTTCTGATTGGCTGAAACCGCTCGGATGACTGGCAGCTCAGAGCCCTCTGTACCTGTTAATAATTGGTTCTTGCAAAATGTGTAAGCACCACACTCCACATACCCTAGGAGAAAAACAACAGTGCAATACTGGTGCAGCCAATGAAACGCATCACAGAATAAGTGCAAGCACTAGTAACCATGGAAACAACTTTTCTTGCTGTCCAACTTTTCTTGCAACAACAGCGAAAAAAGAAGCTAAAACAGTAAAAGTGAAATCAAACAGAAATCACATTTTTCAAGCAAATTAAAAATAAAATAAAAAAATAAAAAGTGCCTGCACAGGTCTGCAATTACATTTGTTTTCATGTGTGGGCTTTTGTTGGGGGGGGGGAAGAATTTTTTTCTGGGGAAGAAATGGAGGGGGTTCCCCCATGTACTGCACTTTTTTCTTTTCTTTTTTTACCACAATATTATCAGGAAAGAAAAAAAAAAGCAAGATGGAAATCCTGGATTTTCTGATCCACCCAAGCCAACACACAAACACACTGACCACAGCTTTCAAAGCAGCACTGATGCACACTGAGTAGAAATAAAATGTTGCACGGGGTGACAGCTCAGTAATCGCCCCGCATGAACCACGCAGAGAGAAGCACAGCTATTAAAGCACTACACACACTGAGCGGATATTAAATGTTGCACGGGGCAACAGCTCAGTAACCGCCCCCGCATGAACCACACAGTAGAGAAAGCTGAAAGCACACACGCTTGCCAGCACACCCATAGCCTGCAGCTTCGGCTTAAGCCAGTCAAGAAAATGATCACAAAGAAACCGATGAGATGCGCCAGGCACATGCAACAAGTTTTTACAATTTCGTCGCCGTACGCTTCTTCCGGCATGCGGAGACTGTAAGTTACACCAAATCAGCTTTATTACACGGCTGAGCAAGCACATGGAAATCTCTTTCTTGATCAACTTGTTCAATGTGGAGTTGCCTCATGGGGGGGAGAGGACGGGAGAGAGATACTGATGGTGATGTACAGCCAAAATTGGGGGAGAGGGGAAGGAGTGTGAGGTGGGGGGTGGAAGGGGGGTGGGAGAGAGATACTGATGGTGATGTACAGCCAAAATTGGGGGAGAGGGGAAGGAGTGTGAGGTGGGGGGTGGAAGGGGGGTGGGAGAGAGATAATGATGGTGATGTACAGCCAAAATTGGGGGAGAGGGGAAGGAGTGTGAGGTGGGGGGTGGAAGGGGGGTGGGAGAGAGATACTGATGGTGATGTACAGCCAAAATTGGGGGAGAGGGGAAGGAGTGTGAGGTGGGGGTGGAAGGGGGTGGGAGAGAGTTACTGATGGTGATGTACAGCCAAAATTGGGGGAGAGGGGAAGGAGTGTGAGGTGGGGGGTGGAAGGGGGGTGGGAGAGAGATAATGATGGTGATGTACAGCCAAAATTGGGGGAGAGGGGAAGGAGTGTGAGGTGGGGGGTGGAAGGGGGTGGGAGAGAGATACTGATGGTGATGTACAGCCAAAATTGGGGGAGAGGGAGGAGTGTGAGGTGGGGGGTGGAAGGGGGGGGCGAAAGAGATAATGATGGTGATGGACAGCCAAAATTGGGGGAGAGGGGAAGGAGTGTGAGGTAGGGGGTGGAAGGGGGGGAGAAATAATGATGGTGACGGACAGCCAAAATTGGGGGAGAGGGGAGGGAGTGTGAGGTGGGGGTGGAAGGGGGGTGGGGGAGGATAATGTTGGTGACAGACAGCCAAAATTGGGGGAGAGGGGAGGGAGTGTGAGGTGGGGGTGGAAGGGGGGGGGAGAGACAATGATGGTGATGTACAGCCAAATTGGGGAGAGGGGAGGAGTGTGAGGTGGGGGTGGAAGGGGGGGGGAGAAAATAATGATGGTGACGGACAGCCAAAATTGGGGGAGAGGGGAGGGAGTGTGAGGTGGGGGTGGAAGGGGAGGGGAGAGATAATGATGGTGATGTACAGCCAAAATTGGGGGAGAGGGAGTGTGAGGTGGGGGGTGGAAGGGGGGGGATAATGATGGTGACGGACAGCAAAATTGGGGGAGAGGGGAGGGAGTGTGAGGTGGGGGAGGAAGGGAGAGATAATGATGGTGACGGACAGCCAGAATTGGGGAGAGGGGAGGGAGTGGGGGGATAGGAGGGGGGAGATGCATAAATTATGCCTGCAATGCCATCTTTTTTCACCACTGACAGTAATATAGCTGCAAAGAAGGGGAAAGAAAGGTGCAGTAATACTTGACATACAACCACTAATCTCACAAATATGACAGTGCTCCAACACACAATGTGTCAATCAGTCTCCAAGCAGGATGGGGGGGATGGGTGGGGGGGGGAGGGGGGGGACTTTGCAATTTCTATATTACAAAGACCAAAAAAAAGCATGGGGGCTCTGCAATTTCTCTACTTGGGTGACAAAATCAAACAGGGTTCAGGGGGCTCTTGCAGTTTCTCTATATCTCTACTTGGATAACAAAATCACAGCAAGGGAATGGAAACGGGGAAGAGGGCTTTGCAATTTCTCTACTTGGACGACAAAACCAAACCAGGGGAAAAGCGGAGCAGGGCTCTGGCAACATGCTGAGTTGAGTCACATGGGGATTGAGGAGAGCAGCGGGCGACAGCACGAGGGTGAGATCCATTCCAACACCACACTCTCTGAGTGACTGGAATGGGGTCAGAGCCCTGGAGTGCAAGTACATTTCCACAGTCACGCAGCACAGCTGGGGCGAGAACTGGCACAGGGAAGGGCAGCATCTCCTGGCGTGGCTTACAGTTTGGCCAACATAGCAGCCCACATCTGCTGTGTTACATATCATCTGTTGCGTTACACATACAATCTACAAGTACATGCAGGTTTATGCACACACACACACACACACACAGCCTACAGTTTGGCCAACATAGCAGCCCACATCTGTTGTGTTACATATACAATCTACAAGTACATGCAGGTTTATGCACACACACACACACACAGCCTACAGTTTGGCCAACATAGCAGCCCACATCTGTTGCGTTACACATACAATCTACAAGTACATGCAGGTTTATGCACACACACACACACACACACCCGCCTACAGTTTGGCCAACATAGCAGCCCACATCTGTTGTGTTACATATACAATCTACAAGTACATGCAGGTTTATGCACACACACACACACACAGCCTACAGTTTGGCCAACATAGCAGCCCACATCTGTTGCGTTACACATACAATCTACAAGTACATGCAGGTTTATGCACACACACACACACACACACACAGCCTACAGTTTGGCCAACATAGCAGCCCACATCTGTTGTGTTACATATACAATCTACAAGTACATGCAGGTTTATGCACACACACACACACACAGCCTACAGTTTGGCCAACATAGCAGCCCACATCTGTTGTGTTACATATACAGTCTACAAGTACATGCAGGTTTATGCACACACACACACACACAGCCTACAGTTTGGCCAACATAGCAGCCCACATCTGTTGCGTTACACATACAATCTACAAGTACATGCAGGTTTATGCACACACACACACACACACACAGCCTACAGTTTGGCCAACATAGCAGCCCACATCTGTTGTGTTACATATACAATCTACAAGTACATGCAGGTTTATGCACACACACACACACACAGCCTACAGTTTGGCCAACATAGCAGCCCACATCTGTTGTGTTACATATACAGTCTACAAGTACATGCAGGTTTATGCACACACACACAACACACACAGCCTACAGTTTGGCCAACATAGCAGCCCACATCTGTTGTGTTACATATACAGTCTACAAGTACATGCAGGTTTATGCACACACACACACACACACACAGCCTACAGTTTGGCCAACATAGCAGCCCACATCTGTTGTGTTACATATACAGTCTACAAGTACATGCAGGTTTATGCACACACACACACACACACACACAGCCTACAGTTTGGCCAACATAGCAGCCCACATCTGTTGTGTTACATATACAGTCTACAAGTACATGCAGGTTTATGCACACACACACACACACACAAGCCTACAGTTTGGCCAACATAGCAGCCCACATCTGTTGTGTTACATATACAGTCTACAAGTACATGCAGGTTTATGCACACACACACACACACACACACAGCCTACAGTTTGGCCAACATAGCAGCCCACATCTGTTGTGTTACATATACAGTCTACAAGTACATGCAGGTTTATGCACACACACACACACACACACACAGCCTACAGTTTGGCCAACATAGCAGCCCACATCTGTTGTGTTACATATACAGTCTACAAGTACATGCAGGTTTATGCACACACACACACACACACACACAGCCTACAGTTTGGCCAACATAGCAGCCCACATCTGTTGTGTTACATATACAGTCTACAAGTACATGCAGGTTTATGCACACACACACACACACACACACAGCCTACAGTTTGGCCAACATAGCAGCCCACATCTGTTGTGTTACATATACAGTCTACAAGTACATGCAGGTTTATGCACACACACACACACACACACACAGCCTACAGTTTGGCCAACATAGCAGCCCACATCTGTTGTGTTACATATACAGTCTGCAAGTACACGCAGTGCACACAAACATGCACGCTCATGAATGCGAGCACTTACGCACAGAAGACAAACACACATGCAAGGTGCATGCATGCATACATCAACACAAACACAAACAGAAGCATACACAAATACACATGGACACCACATACACATATTTACACGTATGCACACAAACATGCACGCTCATGAATGCGAGCACTTACGCACAGAAGACAAACACACATGCAAGGTGCATGCATGCATACATCAACACAAACACAAACAGAAGCATACACAAATACACATGGACACACATACACATATTTACACGTATGCACACAAACATGCACGCTCATGAATGCGAGCACTTACGCACAGAAGACAAACACACATGCAAGGTGCATGCATGCATACATCAACACAAACACAAACAGAAGCATACACAAATACACATGGACACCACATACACATATTTACACGTATGCACACAAACATGCACGCTCATGAATGCGAGCACTTACGCACAGAAGACAAACACACATGCAAGGTGCATGCATGCATACATCAACACAAACACAAACAGAAGCATACACAAATACACATGGACACACATACACATATTTACACGTATGCACACAAACATGCACGCTCATGAATGCGAGCACTTACGCACAGAAGACAAACACACATGCAAGGTGCATGCATGCATACATCAACACAAACACAAACAGAAGCATACACAAATACACATGGACACACATACACATATTTACACGTATGCACACAAACATGCACGCTCATGAATGCGAGCACTTACGCACAGAAGACAAACACACATGCAAGGTGCATGCATGCATACATCAACACAAACACAAACAGAAGCATACACAAATACACATGGACACACATACACATATTTACACGTATGCACACAAACATGCACGCTCATGAATGCGAGCACTTACGCACAGAAGACAAACACACATGCAAGGTGCATGCATGCATACATCAACACAAACACAAACAGAAGCATACACAAATACACATGGACACACATACACATATTTACACGTATGCACACAAACATGCACGCTCATGAATGCGAGCACTTACGCACAGAAGACAAACACACATGCAAGGTGCATGCATGCATACATCAACACAAACACAAACAGAAGCATACACAAATACACATGGACACACATACACATATTTACACGTATGCACACAAACATGCACGCTCATGAATGCGAGCACTTACGCACAGAAGACAAACACACATGCAAGGTGCATGCATGCATACATCAACACAAACACAAACAGAAGCATACACAAATACACATGGACACCACATACACATATTTACACGTATGCATGCACTCATGTACACAAATGCATGCACACTCACGCATGCAAAATGCCAGCATGTGCACATGCATTTATGCATGCATACGCACACACACACTCACACTGCACAACTTTTATGCCCAGAGAACCAGAATGGTTATATCCGGGTCACTGCACAAGCACACTTAATACATGCAGACAACTGGGTCAAACTACAGAGACTTTCATCACACAAAGCTAAACAGCGTTCAATAAAGCAATATTCATAGCCTGTACACTAAAAATAACTGAAAGCAAAAAAGCAACACCACCTTAATCAGAGATTTATGTACATACCTCTCTTTTTCAACTGGAAATTATACCATGGCTACACCTTTTCACGACCTTCTGCTTACCAGTCTGATGGTTTAAATGAATACACAGAAAACGTAAGCAATACAAGCAACAGCAAAAATAATCAGAATGCATTCCTATGGCTGCTTTGCTTCTTATCCATTTCTTGGGGTGGAGAAAATGATTAAAACCAAAAAACATGGTCCCACAAACAAATCACCAACACTTACAATATAAATAGCTACCACTTAATACAACAATCTTCCCAAATTCATTAATTTGTTGGTGGGGGGGGGGGGGGGGGGGGGTTCTGTTGATGTATGTAAAAAGCTTCCCCAAAACAAATCTGATTGCAAGTGCATAAGTATGCATAATTATGTAAAAGGTCAACACAGACTGATCAAAGACTCGATCCTGACAAAAAATATTTCCGCAACGAAAAGCTAGAAAACCACCTCCAGATGATGAAGTCAACTGATTCACTCGACAGTTTCAGTTGATATCACAGTTTTGCTCTTTCCGCTAACGCCGCCATCTTTCTGAACAACCACTCCGGAGCGGACTGTCAAGGCTCGTCCAAAACAGGCAACCTCCTCTGTGTTAAACTGAGGCACACCTGTGTCCCCAAGTTCCAAAAGCGCCACAAGACGCATTGCAAGTTGCCACCTTCAACACACTTGAGACTCCTAAAAAAATAAAGACTGTGTGGTTCAGTGAACCGTGGCCATTCAGAAAGATGACAGCGGCCACGCCGTTTGCATCAGTCACCTCACATCCTCAAAGTCAAAGCAATCCAAAATTGCACAACACGTGAATGCACCACACTCCAAAAAAACAGAATCTCACCAGTTTGCTAATTTCAAAGACACAAAGAAACAAAAACAAAACTGAACATATCAACACATGTGATAGATTTCATCAGTTACAATCACAGAGTCAAAAAGAAATCACTGTTACTGTGTTAATACATGTGAAATACCAGGAGTAGGACTGGGCGACCTTCATGGTCACTTTGACATTAATTTTGTGCATCATTACCATACAACAGAACAAGTAGTGATTTTTTTTTTATAACAGCCATGATTTAAGGATTCATCCAGGTCTGACACCAAAAGCAAATATAACGGTCCTCTCTTCCAGTGGCATTAAAACATTAATAGTATCCAAAATATCTGGTAACACAACCTTTACAATCTTGAACAACGCTTGCAAGATTATTTTTTCTCCATAAGATGAAAGGGTATCTGCATCATATACATATACATATGGCCTGTTCATCCCAAAAGGAAGCAACATTTTACCATCCAAAATAGAGTACAGAATGTTAAAACTTAAACTTAGAATACAGTCTTTCTTTTCATTGAACCCACAGACAACAAAATCTGAAACAAAGTTGACTGCTAAAGCTCTGAAACAAGATCAAACATACACAAGGTTAAAAAGAGCGCTGATTTTCACAAGGCAACACAAAAAACAACAACACCTTTTCAGGGCATGCTCAGGAAGTGTTGAAGAATGCCAGCATTCCAGACTCTCCAACAGACACTAACAGCACTAGGGCAAGTAGACAATTTTCATTACTTTATCATTGTTTACCTGTCCTCACCCTGATACAATTGTACTGACTGATTGGGTGTAAAAACAAACAATTTTTTTGTTTGTTAATTCAGTGTGTTGCTTGGAAAAAGGGGTTTACGCTGAAAACAGGCACACATTTTGTGTTATCCTATGAAAATCAGCGTTCTTTTCAACCTTTTGCGTGTTTGGACCAAGAGGTGACAGCTTATTTTCTCTCTTCTTTTTTTTCTTCAGTGGAATTGGTCAGCCACTCTGCAAGCCCAGTCTCACTTAACTCACAGGAAGTTGTGGGTAAAAACGGAAGTGTAACAACAACAGGAGCATGATAGCCCTCCCTCGCCCCTGCCACCCGCCCACCCCGTAAAAAGAACTGTAAGCCTACCTAGCACACTGCAAATGCAACCCTCTCAAAATAAACTACTTTAACCTGCAGCTTTGCTGGAAGAAATACAAATCGACTTATCCCAGAAATACAAATCGACTTATCCCCCCGTTAGGTTTACACTCCCTGAGGCTTTGGTTCTTTCAGGTCAAGTTTTTGTTTGGAAGAGGCCAACATTATTAACAGGGAGTAGAAGCAAAGACACAAGTTGGTGCGAAGAAAAAATGTGTAAATATCTCTCCATCTGCAGGATTCATTTTGTTCCTGTGTCAATATCAATACAAAAGTGATTGTGCAGTTTTTATTTTTTGCTTCGGATCAGAGATCCTCAGTGTGCAGCCATGTTGTTTCACTCTTTAGCAGTGAAGAGCAGAAAAGACTGGCATGTAACACATGAAACCTATTACATTATGACATAGTTCAACCAAAAAAAGATGAGTGGCTTAGCTCTCCATCTCATTTTTCATCCTTTTTCACCATTTAATAGTTGTTTATGTGTCATGTCATCTTATAGCTTGATAAAGGGGTTTACCCCGAAAATTTGCACGTTGTGTTTTCTCCTAATAACTAGCGTTATTTTGAACCTTTTATGTGTTTGGTTCTTGTTTTAGAATGCTAGCAGTCATTCTCATTTCAGATTTTTTCACATACAAGACCCATCATGAGGTTTTGGCCACACATCGTGGCCTTGTTCACGACATCACTGACACAGACTGCTTGGGAGCTGCAGCAATCACAGTCAAGTTTTTGCAGCTTTCAAATGTCAAATTTTAACAAACGGTACCAGAAATTGTGTGGAAAACCTGCTGTGTATACCACCCCCAACTCCATTTCCTATCAATACAGCCTGTGACGCTTCTTCAGTTCAATTCCCCTTTAATGGTCCCAGATATTTTGTTCTGCAAGGGTACCGCTGTAGAGTGTCAGGAACTGGCAATGCAGAACTCTGACAAACACAAGCAGGGTTCCCCTGGTTCCCCTTTAATAGTCCCAGATATTTTGTCCTGCAAGAGCACTGCTGTAGAGTGTCAGGAACTGGTAGCGCAGAACTCTGACAAACACAAGCAGGGTTCCCCTGGTTCCCCTTTAACAGTCCCAGATATTTTGTCCTGCACAGGTACCGCTGTAGAGTGTCAGGAACTGGTAGCGCAGAACTCTGACAAACACAAGCAGGGTTCCCCGGGTTCCCCTTTAACGGTCCCAGATATTTTGTCCTGCAAGGGTACCGCTGTAGAGTGTCATAACTGGTAGTGCAGAACTCTGACAAACACAAGCAGGGTTCCCCGGGTTCCCCTTTAACGGTCCCAGATATTTTGTCCTGCAAGGGTACCGCTGTAGAGTGTCATAACTGGTAGTGCAGAACTCTGACAAACACAAGCAGGGTTCCCCGGGTTCCCCTTTAACGGTCCCAGATATTTTGTCCTGCAAGGGTACCGCTGTAGAGTGTCATAACTGGTAGCGCAGAACTCTGACCAGCACAAGCTGGGTTCCCCCACTGCACCTTCCCTGCACATAACGATTATCTGATGCAGCAAACTTCCCCAGGCCCTTCTTCCCATGCCTGCGTTATCAGCACAGCGAAGAGAACTCCTGCGCTGTTGGCAATGACCGCACAGCGGAGAGTGCCCTTCGCGTCATATAAACGCTGATAATGCAAACACTGTGTCAACATAACTGTGGTTTTAAGTCCTGCTGACAGCATACCGTTTAGCCCCAAAATACCCCATGTCAACGTAAATTATTCTCTTGCCCAGTGATCAGTGCATTCGAGTTATCAGCACCACACTGCAAACTTGCAATAACCAGTGATTCATCGTGAAGAACAGATAACACTAACTCAAAATAGCACAATCGCTCATAACACAAAACAGAATTTAGTAACCATTAGTACATCTTTCCTGGAGAAGCTACACTGGTGAGCACAAAACACCTATTTATACAAAGCAAATCACTTGGTCCCTTCTGATGTTGTACCTGTCACTCTCTTCAAAGCCTCCTACAGAGATCTGAATAATCAACAACTCACCTCAAATGTCCTTGTCCAAAACATACCATGATGACTTAGAGCAATACTTCAACATCATGACTTTCCACAAAACCAAACCAAAAAAACCAAAAATGTAACATACACTGGGAACTAACACCATTTTCATAAATCATCATCTTTAAAATCAGACTCCTTGAACTCCGTGGCCTCCTCCAACGACTCCGACGAGGCAGCCATATTGAACTCCTGAATGTCTGCAGGATCGAAGCGCGGCAGCTCGGACATCATCTGCTCGGGGTACAGCCAAGGCTTGTACTCGGGTCGGTTCTTGCTCTTCCAGGCTGGGTAGCTCTTGGCAGCCTTGTAGAGGCGGTTGGTGACTTTGGGCGCCAGGATCCGGGTCAGCTTGTTGATGGCCCAGGCCGGCAAGTTGCCTGCAACAGCCAACACCTTACATCTAATGCATAGTGAAGCCTAACCCTCAAGCCATAACAACAGCCAACACCTTAAATCTAACACATGGTGAAGCCTAACCCTCAAGCCATAACAACCGCCAACACCTTAAATCTAACACATGGTGAAGCCTAACCCTCAAGCCATAACAACCGCCAACACCTTAAATCTAACACATGGTGAAGCCTAACCCTCAAGCCATAACAGCAGCCAATGCCTCACGTGGCACACATGGTGAACCCTAACCCTCAAGCCATAACTTGCCCGCAAGAAGTATCACCTCGCGTGTGACACACAGTGAACCCTAACCCTCAAGCAGTCACTTGTCGACAACAGCCAACATCTCATGTGTGATACACAGTGAACCCTAACCCTCAAGCAATCACTTGTCTACAACGGCCAACATCTCACGTGTGATACACAGTGAACCCTAGCCCTTAAGCAATCACTTGTCTACAACAGCCAACATCTCACGTGTGATACACAGTGAACCCTAACCCTTAAGCAATCACTTGTCTACAACAGCCAACATCTCACGTGTGATACACAGTGAACCCTAACCCTTAAGCAATCACTTGTCTACAACAGCCAACATCTCACGTGTGATACACAGTGAACCCTAACCCTTAAGCAATCACTTGTCTACAACAGCCAACATCTCACGTGTGATACACAGTGAACCCTAACCCTTAAGCAATCACTTGTCTACAACAGCCAACATCTCACGTGTGATACACAGTGAACCCTAACCCTAAGCAATCACTTGTCTACAACGCCAACATCTCACGTGTGATACACAGTGAACCCTAACCCTTAAGCAATCACTTGTCTACAACGCCAACATCTCACGTGTGATACACAGTGAACCCTAACCCTTAAGCAATCACTTGTCTACAACAGCCAACATCTCACGTGTGATACACAGTGAACCCTAACCCTTCAAGCAATCACTTGTCTACAACAGCCAACATCTCACGTGTGATACACAGTGAACCCTAACCCTCAAGCAATCACTTGTCTACAACGCCAACATCTCACGTGTGATACACAGTGAACCCTAACCCTCAAGCAATCACTTGTCTACAACAGCCAACATCTCACGTGTGATACACAGTGAACCCTAACCTACCTTAAGCAATCACTTGTCTGCAACAGCCAACATCTCACGTGTGATACACAGTGAACCCTAACCCTTAAGCAATCACTTGTCTACAACAGCCAACATCTCACGTGTGATACACAGTGAACCCTAACCCTCAAGCAATCACTTGTCTCAACAGCCAACATCTCACGTGTGATACACAGTGAACCCTAACCCTCAAGCAATCACTTGTCTGCAACAGCCAACATCTCACGTGTGATACACAGTGAACCCTAACCCTCAAGCAATCACTTGTCTGCAACAGCCAACATCTCACGTGTGATACACAGTGAACCCTAACCCTAAGCAATCACTTGTCTGCAACAGCCAACATCTCACGTGTGATACACAGTGAACCCTAACCCTTAAGCAATCACTTGTCTGCAACAGCCAACATCTCACGTGTGATACACAGTGAACCCTAACCCTCAAGCAATCACTTGTCTACAACAGCCAACATCTCACGTGTGATACACAGTGAACCCTAACCCTCAAGCAATCACTTGTCTACAACAGCCAACATCTCACGTGTGATACACAGTGAACCCTAACCCTCAAGCAATCACTTGTCTACAACAGCCAACATCTCACGTGTGATACACAGTGAACCCTAACCCTCAAGCAATCACTTGTCTACAACGCCAACATCTCACGTGTGATACACAGTGAACCCTAACCCTCAAGCAATCACTTGTCTACAACAGCCAACATCTCACGTGTGATACACAGTGAACCCTAACCCTCAAGCAATCACTTGTCTACAACAGCCAACATCTCACGTGTGATACACAGTGAACCCTAACCCTTAAGCAATCACTTGTCTACAACGGCCAACATCTCACGTGTGATACACAGTGAACCCTAACCCTCAAGCAATCACTTGTCTACAACGGCCAACATCTCACGTGTGATACACAGTGAACCCTAACCCTAAGCAATCACTTGTCTGCAACAGCCAACATCTCACGTGTGATACACAGTGAACCCTAACCCTTAAGCAATCACTTGTCTGCAACAGCCAACATCTCACGTGTGATACACAGTGAACCCTAACCCTCAAGCAACCACTTGTCTCAACACCAACATCTCACGTGTGTCACAGTGAACCATCCCTAAGAATACACAGTGAACCACTAACCGACCAATAGCAATCACTTGTCTCCAACAGCCAACATCTCACATGTAATACACAGTGAACCCTAACCCTCAAGCAATCACTTGTCTCAACAGCCAACATCTCACATGTGATACACAGTGAACCCTAACCCTTAAGCAATCACTTGTCTGCAACAGCCAACATCTCACGTGTGATACACAGTGAACCCTAACCCTTAAGCAATCACTTGTCTGCAACAGCCAACATCTCACGTGTGATACACAGTGAACCCTAACCCTTAAGCAATCACTTGTCTGCAACAGCCAACATCTCACGTGTGATACACAGTGAACCCTAACCCTCAAGCAATCACTTGTCTGCAACAGCCAACATCTCACGTGTAATACACAGTGAACCCTAACCCTCAAGCAATCACTTGTCTACAACAGCCAACATCTCACGTGTGATACACAGTGAACCCTAACCCTCAAGCAATCACTTGTCTCAACAGCCAACATCTCACGTGTGATACACAGTGAACCCTAACCCTTAAGCAATCACTTGTCTGCAACAGCCAACATCTCACGTGTGATACACAGTGAACCCTAACCCTTAAGCAATCACTTGTCTGCAACAGCCAACATCTCACGTGTAATACACAGTGAACCCTAACCCTCAAGCAATCACTTGTCTGCAACAGCCAACATCTCACATGTGATACACAGTGAACCCTAACCCTCAAGCAATCACTTGTCTACAACAGCCAACATCTCACGTGTGATACACAGTGAACCCTAACCCTCAAGCAATCACTTGTCTCCAACAGCCAACATCTCACGTGTGATACACAGTGAACCCTAACCCTTAAGCAATCACTTGTCTGCAACAGCCAACATCTCACGTGTGATACACAGTGAACCCTAACCCTTAAGCAATCACTTGTCTACAACGGCCAACATCTCACGTGTGATACACAGTGAACCCTAACCCTTAAGCAATCACTTGTCTACAACGGCCAACATCTCACGTGTGATACACAGTGAACCCTAACCCTCAAGCAATCACTTGTCTGCAACGGCCAACATCTCACGTGTGATACACAGTGAACCCTAACCCTCAAGCAATCACTTGTCTGCAACGGCCAACATCTCACATGTGATACACAGTGAACCCTAACCCTTAAGCAATCACTTGTCTGCAACGGCCAACATCTCACGTGTGATACACAGTGAACCCTAACCCTTAAGCAATCACTTGTCTACAACAGCCAACATCTCACGTGTGATACACAGTGAACCCTAACCCTCAGGCCCTAACTTGCCTTCAACAGCCAACACCTCAGGTGATACAGGTTGAACCCTAACGCCCCCCTCCCCCATCCACCTCCAAAAGCCATATGTACCTGAAGCAGCCACCACCTCACATACAATAGCTGACCCTGAAGCCATTACCTGCCAGCAGCAACCAACGCCTCACCTCACATAGGCTGATACAGGCCATCGCTTGTCCACCTTCGGTGTAAGATCCATGCTTTCATCCTTTTTTTTTATTACTGCTACTGATTATGTAAAAGTAACTATTTATTTGTGGCTTCAAAAAAAAAAAAGCACTCTTAATACATAAAAAATCAACTGGTACTAAATCTACCTATGGTACTTAATCTATCTCCAGTACTTAATCTACCTACAGTATTAAATCTACCAATGGTACTTTATCTGCAACGGTACTTAATCTATCTATGGTACTTAGTCTACCTACAGGATTTAATCTACCTATATTTTGATGTACAGCTTCTTCTTCTTCTTTTCTTCCATTTTTTTGGGTGTTTTTTTGTTTTGTTTTGTGTTAAAAATAAATAAATGACACAGCAACAGGAGTAAGAAATTAATTACTGACACAAGCGCCTCTGGGCAATTTCAATCAATCACCCATCATCATCAGCTGTCAGCATCAAATAATCCCCACTGTGTCAGTATTCTTTCCCGGCTGAGCAGTCAAAATGTGTGCACATGCATGCATGTAAGCCACTGTTGCCACATGGCAAAGTGCACATCTGCTGACCAGGCAAACACAGACTTGCAGCTCAGCCACACTGCAACCCTACATTTTGCAGAGCTCTGCACAAATGGGTGTTTTGCAGGGGCAAAATTGTCAACCTTGCAGCAAGAAAACCACCCCTCATTTTTAGTAATTTTGCTGCTGCAAAACATGTACCAAATCTGTAGCTGCAGAAGTGACCCGTAGCATAGATTAGAACGGGAGAAAAAAAAGCATTGAAATCAGCATTTCTCTGCCTGCTGAGATTTACCATTGAGAAGCCTGCTGAGATTTATCATTGAGGAGCCTGCTGAGATTTATCGTTGAGGAGCCTGCTGAGATTTATCACCAAGAAAAAGAAAACAACAACAACAGGAAGCAGCTTTAATTACCACTTCAAAGTTGATGCTGCCACTGCGGAACTGCTCCTCCATTTTTGACCACTGCTAAAGTTGAATATGGGTGCTGCAAAGTGCATGCATCACAGCTGCAGAGTTGTACAGCTGCAGCTGTTAATGACTCACTCTTGTCTGCGGTGACAAATATTCCCAGCTGACATTAGAACTGGAAAATGATCGTATCTTCCTCGGCAGGGACGAAACAGTGTTCTTAATGACACACCAGATCGCGTGTGCTAAATTCCACGTACACATGTACTGGAGCATGCTGTTGTCTTTATACCCACAATGCAATGTATTCCACGTAAACAAAGCCTGAATAAAAACATGTTCAAAAATATATCTGTATTTTCCCGTGTGTGCGTATTTTTCCCCAGGTGAGAAAGCAACCGCCACCAGTGATTATCCCAAAAGTGTGGTGCTGAGCGGGCATCTGAAGCCAAGTTCCAGCACTCACCTTTGGGGTCAGACTGGGAGACGTAGGTCAGCTGGCAACTTTTAGCATCAATGTGACGAATCAGGTACCCTGTCAGGAAGGAGATGCCTCGAATCACCCCTTTCTTCACTGGCCGTTTCTGGAAAAGCAAGCCGAGAGTGAGGTTCTGAGCAAGTGGATGTGAGCCGCTGCCCCCAGAAGAGTGTTTCACTGTTGTGCCATTTCAACATCACGGTAGAGGAAAGATGCAGACACATGAGTACCAACACATATCACGAATTTATGCACATGCCTGCATGCATACACCCATATAATGCATGCATGCGCATACACACACATACACACCACATACACCACACATGCATACATACACATACACACAAATTCACACACACACACACACACACACACACACACACACACACACACACACACACAGCATACACATACACACATGCATACACATACACACAAATACACACACACACACACACACACACACACACACACACACACACACACACACACACACACACACACACACACACACATACATGCAAACATACACATAAATTCACACACACACACACATGCACACATACATGTATACACTCTGCATATATTGCCACACACACACAATACACACTACTCAGTGGGGACCCCCACCCCCACCCCCCACCCCAACACACCACACACACACACCTTCCCCCTCCCCACTCCCACACTGCTGAGTATGCTCCACACACACACACACTGCTGAGTATGCTCACACACAAATACACACTGCTGAGTATGCTCACACACACATACACACACTGCTAGTATGCCTCACACACACAATACACACTGCTGAGTATGCTCCACACACACAACACACACTGCTGAGTATGCTCACACACACAATACACACTGCTGAGTATGCTCACACACACAACACACACTGCTGAGTATGCCCACACACACAATACACACTGCTGAGTATGCCCACACACACAACACACACTGCTGAGTATGCCCACACACACAATACACACTGCTGAGTATGCCCACACACACAATACACACTGCTGAGTATGCCCACACACACAATACACATTGCTCAGTATGCCCACCCACACAATACACACTGCTGAATATGCCTACACACATAATACACATTGCTCAGTATGCCTACACACATAATACACATTGCTGAATATGCCTACATGCATAATACACATTGCTGAGTATGCCTACACCACACACAATGACTGCTGAGAGCTTGTAATTCTTCTTCCCACTTGTCTTTAGATGTGTGTGTGTGTGTGTGTGTGTGTGTGTGTGTGTGTGTGTGTGTGTGTGTGTGTGTGTGTGTGTGTGTGTTGTGTGTGTGTGTGTGCATGTGTGTTTATGCTTGTGTGTGTGTATGTGTGTGTGTGTGTGTGTGTGTGCACACGTGCACACATTTGTGTATGCATGTGTGCATAAATGTGTGCACATTGCATATTTATACATCTATTTTTGCACGCTAGTGTTTTATGCACATCATAAATTATTATCCATTCATTCACTTCACACACCGCTGAGTGCGGCCCACACGCTGAGTGTTGCCCGAGGCACAGCACAGCGTTTCACACAACTGCAACAGACAGCTGATCACACAGAAGAGTACTGCACTGTCTGGTAACAGCTGTCTGTCTTGTAAAGCCTGGTTCATGTTACACCACACCGCTGAGCACCACTCTGTAGACTTGCTATCATTACCCATCAGCTGTTTCGCCGCAGTTGTATAATTTGCAGGCTGTTTGTCAGCCCTGTGTCCAAAACTGCCCGATTTTGACTTGTGATTAGTGGACTTAATTGCGTATTTGGAACTGGCACAGAAGAACCCTGAGCAGGTGTTTTTCGTCCCGTGCGCTGACCCAGTGTGGGGTCACAGGGATGTTAAAATCCAGGAACTAGCTAACAGACTGCTCCATTACTCTGTGCATGTTTACTGTACTGTAGTATTAGCTTTCCACTGTCTTGTAATGTAACGTAATGTGAAAGAGTATCTGTAAGGCGCTTACACCTACAGTGTGCCCGAAGCACACAATACAGAAACAGTAAGGTCAACAAAATATATAAGCAACCTAGAGCACAATGAACCCTCTTAATTACATAAACACACTACAACACTTCATTCAACATATTTCTCATCACTTCCACACACACACACACACACACACACACACACACACACACACACGCACACACACACAGCACACATGCACACACACACACACACACACACACACACACACACACACACACACACACACACACACACACACACATGGCTGATCCTGCTTCTTCCTAGTGATCTGCGGACACCCGTTTTGAACTGGTGCAGAAACAATCTGAATATATGTGATTGCTCTGTCCCCAGGTGTTAAAATCCACAAACTAACTTACTGACCATTCCATTACACAGTCCACGTTTACTATAGTGCATTACTAGCTTTCCACTATCTCGTACATGTGGCTGATATCTGCTTCTAGCAGTGATCTGCTGACATGCGTTTTGAACTGGTGCAGAAACAATTTGAATATTTACAGAATACAGAATACTTTATTCATCCCATTATGGGAAATTACAGCGTCAACTCACACATAAAACGTGATCACTCTGTCCTCAGGTGACCCTACGAGGTTGACAGGGTGTTAAAATCCATGACCGACTAACCATGCTGAGTTAGCTTTTCACTGTTTAGTCCTATACTGTATTATTGTGACGCCCTGATATAACTATCATGGTTGACTGGGCGCAAAAAAAGGAGTTCCTGCCTTCCTGTATTATTGTACAATTAAGTACTGTGTTGTTTTATTGCACTATTTAGTACTATCTGTATTGTTGTACTATTTTGTATTCTGGCACTAGTTAGTACTATATTGTATTATTCTACTATTTATTACTATACAGTATTATTGCACAATTGAGTACTATATATATGGTATCATAATACTATTTAATACTAAGAATGATGCATTATTGTACTATTTAGTATTATGTTGTATAGTTGTACTATTTAGTACTATACTGTAGTATTGTATTATTTAGCACCATAATGTATTATTGCACTGTTTAGTACCATATGATGTTGTACTATTTAGTATCATACTGTACTGTTCAGTACTTTATTGTATTATTCTACTACTTAGTACAACATTGTATTATTGCCACAATAGAGACTCAACTCAACAAATGAATCAGGACAGACACTGAGAATGTCTGTGTGTGTGTGTCTATCTGTCAGTTGGTCTCCACTTTCATACAATCTTTTGGAAAGTGTGTGTGAATGGTGGAAGAGGGGGGGAGGGGGGTTTCTGGTGAGCATTCTAGGTGCTGCCCTTAGGCTTAACCTAAGTGCTGTCTAGGTGCTGCCCTTAAGCTTAACCTAGGTGCTATCTAGGTGCTGCCCTTAAGCTTAACCTAGGTGCTGTCTAGGTGCTGCCCTTAAGCTTAACCTAGGTGCTGTCTAGGTGCTGCCCTTAAGCTTAACCTAGGTGCTGTCTAGGTGCTGCCCTTAAGCTTAACCTAGGTGCTGTCCTTAAGCTTAACCTAGGTGCTGCCTTTAAGCTTAACCTAGGTGTTGTCTAGGTGCTGCCCTTAGGCTTAACCTAGGTGCTGTCTAGGTTCTGCCCTTAAGCTTAACCTAGCTGTTGTCTAGGTGCTGCCCTTAAGCTTAACCTAGCTGCTGTCTAGGTCTGCCCTTAGCTTAACCTAGGTGCTGTCCTTAAGCTTAACCTAGCTGCTGTCTAGGTGCTGCCCTTAGCTTAACCTAGGTGTGTCCTTAGCTTAACCTAGCTGCTGTCTAGGTCTCCCTTAGCTTAACCTAGTGTGTCTAGGTGCTGCCCTTAAGCTTAACCTAGCTGCTGTCTAGGTGCTGCCCTTAAGCTTAACCTAGGCTGCTTGTCTAGGTGCTGCCCTTAAGCTTAACCTAGTGCTGTCTAGTGCTGCCCTTAAGCTTACCTAGGTGCCCTTAAGCTTAACCTAGATGCTGTCTAGGTGCTGCCCTTAAGCTTAACCTAGGTGCTGTCTAGGTGCTGCCCTTAAGCTTAACCTAGGTGCTTGCCCTTAAGCTTAACCTAGGATGCTAGTCTAGGTGCTGCCCTTAAGCTTAACCTAGGTGCTGTCTAGGTGCTGCCCTTAAGCTTAACCTAGGTGCTGCCCTTAAGCTTAACCTAGGGTATGCTGCCCTTAAGCTTAACCTAGGTGCTGTCTAGGTGCTGCCCTTACATGCTTAACCTAGGTGCTTCTAGGTGCTGCCCTTAAGCTTAACCTAGGTGCTGCCCTTAAGCTTAACCTAGGTGCTGTCTAGGTGCTGCCCTTAAGCTTAACCTAGGTGCTGTCTAGGTGCTACCCTTAGGCTTAACCTAGGTGCTGTCTAGGTGCTGCCCTTAGGCTTAACATAGCTGCTGACTAGGTTCTGCCCTTAAGCTTAACCTAGGTGCTGTCTAGGTGCTGCCCTTAAGCTTAACCTAGCTGCTGTCTAGGTGCTGCCCTTAAGCTTAACCTAGGAGCAGTCTAGGTGCTGCCCTTAAGCTTAACCTAGCTGCTGTCTAGGTGCTGTCCTTAAGCTTAACCTAGGTGCTGTCTAAGTGCTGCCCTTAGGCTTAACCTGTATTTGAAAGACTCCCATGAAGCAAAAGGACGCACCACACTAAGACACATTTACATTTCATCACGCATGGAACTGAGCAGTCCACACAGCAGGACGGGGTTGACTGCTGCAGTTGTCAGCTCTGTACTGTAGCTGTGTCAGCGTGAGGAGGAAAATGATCTCTCATGCGAAGTCTAGGCAGCGTCTCAACATCAATACCTCTGACGTCAAGAGCCTCAAAACCCACA
Organism: Alviniconcha marisindica; assembly: GCA_018857735.1. Classification (NCBI taxonomy): domain Eukaryota; kingdom Metazoa; phylum Mollusca; class Gastropoda; family Provannidae; genus Alviniconcha; species Alviniconcha marisindica. Next base: position 1,000,778 of record JABMCL010002673.1, on the reverse strand, counting down.
CTTGCGAAATGCTGCACATCAAGCTTTTATCTGTCCTGCGCTACACGCACGCACACACGTATGCATGCATGCATGCACACACACACACACACACACACCACACACACACACGCAGCACACACACGCACGCACGCACACACACACACACGCACACACAAATGCACAAGCACTACATACATTGATCACACAGCTGTTTAAAAAAAGAAGAAGAGGTTGACGCCCTGAAGTGCACACACAGGTGTGACAGGGATAAAGCAGGACTGATACTGACTGTGTGACCCCATCTTCCACCCACTGCTCCGCACTTCACAGATCAGGCACTAACACAACACGCATCCAGGATTTACAATAATCCAAAGCCCAGCACAGAGACAGGTGCGACAGGGATAAAGCAGGACTGATACTGACTGCGTGACCCCATCTTCCACCCACTGCTCCGTACTTCACAGATCAGGCACTAACACAACACGCATCCAAGATTTACAATAATCCAAAGCCCAGCACAGAGACAGGTGCGACAGGGATAAAGCAGGACTGATACTGACTGCGTGACCCCATCTTCCACCCACTGCTCCGCACTTCACAGATCAGGCACTAACACAACACGCATCCAGGATTTACAATAATACAGAGCCCAGCACAGAGAGAGAGAGAGAGAACACACACACACACACACACACACACACACACACACACACACACACACACACACACACACACCGCCAACAATTCTCACCAACCCAATGGATTTTATATATATATACTATAAATTTCTGTAATAGAAATTGGAATATGGTAGGAATCCAGCCCACGAAGCAGGCCTTGACAAAGCCCTCATGGGTGAAAATTTGGATTAAAAGTTTCTATAGAACCAGGACATGCTTGGACTGTTGTTCTACATTCTCTAGAATAATATTTACACACACCATGCTATGTAAATATGAACCTGTGGGAGCATTTGGAGCGGTGGGAGCTTTCCATCTCCTGGAGACACCTTAACTGCCACAGTGATGGAGTTTCTTGAGCTGATATGATTGTGCCACATATATGCCCTTGTACCTATGTAGCCTAAATAGAATATGTGAACTTTAAAGTCTTGTAGAGGGGGAGGGGGGGAGGGGAGGAGGGGGGGGAATGGGAGGAAAAAAAGTGGCAGTGAATGCCTTGCACAAAGTTTGTATGATGCCACATTTAATGTATTGTTATAAAATTTAGAATATGATACTGTTGCTGGGCTGATGAAATTAGCTAGGGAGAGTAAGTAACTTGGTATTTTATGCCAAGTGAATGCAGAGAGAGAGAGAGAGAGAGAAATTCACAGAGCTAGAGAGAGGTCATGATAAACTTGAAATGCAGGGACTTATTGCCAGCAAGTGAATCCAAAAAGAGCATTCTCCCTCTCTCCCCTCTCCCCCCCCCTCTCTCTCCTTTGCCCTGCAGCCTGATGTGACCTGCAGGTCTGATGAGGTGTTAAATCCAATTACTTTCCCTCAAGATCTCTCTCTCTCTCTCTCTCTCTCTCTCTCTCTCTCTCTCTCTCACACACACACACACACACACATGTATACAAGTCTGACTTGATGCCCAATAATCCAATAACTTACTGGCTCTCTCCCTCTCTCCCTCATGTCTGTTGTCACATCATATTCCCATGGCATTTGATCAGGCACTGTACCCAGATACAGCATGCCCCATGATCATGTGTTGAACTTGCTAGGAAGCCTAAACCACCATATGAAATCCACCCACACCCCATACCCAGCTCCTCGGGAAGAGGATGAGGAAGAAGAAACACGAAGCGGAGGAGGAAGCAGGAAGAGGTGAAAACAAAGAATAGGAGGAAGCAGGAAGAGGTGAAAACAAAGAAGAGACGGAAGCAGGAAGAGGTGAAAATAAAGAAGAGAAGCAGGAAGAGGGGAAAACAAAGAAGAGAAGGAAGCAGGAAGAGGGGAAAACAAAGAAGGGACGGAAGCAGGAAGAAGTAAAAACAAAGAGGAAGAGGAAGAAACAGGAAGAGGACAAAGAGGGAGAAGCAGGAAGATGTGAAAAAGAAGCAGGAAGAGAAGAAAGGTGGAAGAGGTGAAAACAAAGAGGAGGAGGAAGAAGCATGGAGTGGATGAAGAGGAAGAAGCAGGAAGAGGTCAAAGAAGGGATGGAAAAGAAGAGGAGGAAGAAGCAGAAAGAGGATGAGGCTGGTAGAAAAATAACACACTTAACACAGAGAAAAGAAACAAGGCTTTTTGCTTCGGTCAGAGGAACCAGCAGTCTCACTGGCCTCACATACAAACTGACAGGCAGAGACACTCACCGCATGATTAACCGAATGGTTGAAGATGATGTACTCATTCCCAGTGTCCAACCATGACCGCTGCGTCACAAAGTCTCTGTTCTTCAGAGGTGCAGGGCATTTGACTGAAACAGACCAGGTGGACAAAGACAATGCAAATGATCCTGAACACTGGAGTAAAGCTAAGAGTGAAACAAACTTGAATGGGGCTTGGGCTGAGATTTGAATGACAGGCTGCCATTAGTCAATCAGCATACACATACACACACACACACACACACACACACACACACACACACACACACACACACACACACACACACACACACACATTCACACACACACACATGACACACCCGTCTTGAATGCTATCTGTATCTAAAAATTTCGGATCATTTCCTGTCTGTGAACTCCCACTCACCAAAGGGGCCAGGTGGACTGTACAGGAGTGAGAGAGAAAAACATTCCAGTAACTCTTTCAAACACATGGGCGCTGCCGCAATTGTGTCACACCTAATTACATCAGCATGCAAAGCATTCTCTCCTCTGGTGGCCTGTCACTTGATTTTCAAGGCCCAGTTAACTTGGGGTGAACTGGGGCTCAAAATGGAATTCTTACCCTTGGAGCTCAGGGCATTTTTGTCTTTGTTCTGTGCTGCTAGAGATGGCACACTGACATATTCTGATGAAGCCATGATGTTAAACATGAGAGAGATCAATGTTTGTTTTGTTCGTTTTGTAAACATGTATGTAACTGGTCTGGGTAAGATGGAACTATGAAAACAAACACCCGAGTATACGAACATGTGTACATGTATAATGAGAGTTCAAAAACATACACCAGGCATCGTCCAGTATGGCACCAAAACTGAAATGTGGATCATAATTCATATATATATATAAATGGCACGTAGTTTAAACCCCTATGCCAATATCATATATAATCTGGACTTTCAAAAACTGAGGTCTGGTCTCCAATACAGTAAATGTGACTAAAACAGCAAAAGTGCAGCAGTTTCTTTACTTCATAAATGGAAAAGTTGTGTGCCACACATCATCCTAAGCACAGCTCCAAGGACAAATTGGTGGTACATGACCCACAGGGGAATGAGGACAGAATACAGAATACAATTTTTTTACTGTCTGTGAATAACATAGAAATCTGCCTTACGACTGCATAAAAGATACCAGCAAGATAACTCATGGTATAATACATAATACATAACATAAGTACAAGATAAGATCATAGATATAATGCAAATACCAGTAAAACAGCCTCATAGAGTCATACACTACCTCCAAACATAGTATGTTGAATATGACAGCAAAAGCAGAATAAACATCAATATCAATTGCAATCACATGAGAAGACATGTGTTCAAGTCTTGGCAGGAGTGGTCAGAGAACTTTTCACTTTTTTCTTTTAAGCTTCCAACTGCACACATTCTGCCCCCCCCCCCCCCCCTTTCTCCTCACCCCCCCCCCCCCCCCCACCTCACATAAATGAGCCACTTTCAAGTGACAACCCACGGATATACCCCCCATTTCTGCATGTACACATACACAGCTAATTCATTAAGCTGCCCTCTTTTCCAAGCAATAAACAAATCCCCAACAACCAACTTGTTGTTCTTTGTTTCATTCAGAAGCCGTTGCAGGGCATTCAATTACTCATCAGCACCTGGGTGATTACCACCAGCTGATCAATAAGCAGCTAGAAGAGAGTGTATTCCTGTCACAATGCAGCAGGTCATTACCGCAGTGCCGGCAGCCCTGCCACACAAGCGTGCACTTGCTGTACCAGCCATCTGCTATCTGCTCTCATCAATATAAACCTATCTGAGGGGCATTTCTCCTTTCTTCCTGGCAGACTTGTGTGGGTATTGATCGCAACTCAAAGGATTGTTTGTTTACAGCAAAAAAAAGATAATTCGCTCTGAAACTGCTTGCTTCTTTGGTGGATATTTCTTTCAGATCTCTGCATTTTGCTTCAGTGGACTCTCTCCTTCACTCCCCTTTCTCTCCCTCCCCACCCAACCCCACCCCCACCCCTGAAACACACCATGGGCAAGAGATGTATGTCTTAACACTAATACTATATCAATCTGGTCCAAATAAATCATGAAAATTGCTTGCTTCTTCTGTGGACTTACTTTAACCCTTTCACTGCCATGATGTCACTTGAAAACAGCCAGTAAAACTAAAAGTGTGAAATTTTAAATTTGTAAGTCTTTTTGTTTCCTTTTTCACATTGGCATGAAAGGATTTCTGTCAAAGTGCACATTATACAAAAAAGATTGATTATAGGACCAGGTAATGTACTGTTTTGCAAGTTTGTACGGGCACTTTTCAGCTTGGAAATTTTACTGGCTGTGGCAGTGAAGGGGTTAAATCTCAGCACTTCTAATTGCTTCAGTGAATTTTCTTTCTCTCCCTCTCCTACTGCTGCCAGTTTCCCTCCTCCCCAATCACACAGATACCAGCAAGGGGCAAGGGACTAGTCACCTTGTTAACATTACTCGCAAGTTGCCTGGGGGATAAACAAGACAGATTTCTGCAGGACTTGATTTTGGGAGGTTTCTGGGTTTTTTCGACCAATTATTCCTGCAGCCACCCAACTTATTGCAACACTGGGGGGTTAAACAAGACAGATTTCTGCAGGACCTGAGAAAATGTTGCAATTATTCAGCTACCCAATTTGTTACAACACCCACAGGGGTGGAAGGGTGGGTGGGTAGCAAAGGGTAATAATAATTATGTTATATTCCGCAGAACATTAAGAATTTCAGTTCTAGCTGGTTGCCATGGAGGGAATCTCGAGCTGACATTTTGCTATGACATATCAAGATGAGAAAAATCAGCACTATCAACATTTCTCATCCCCCATGATTATCAACCCTTCCCCACAGCCTGTCAGACTGGCGCTCCAGAGACGGCGGACCAAAAAAAGCATGCACCAGGTCTTGTGACCCGGAATATGACATTTCCTGATTCAGTTCCCTTTCAACCAAACCCCCAGCCATGGAGGGGCTGGGTGCAGACCGGCAGTTCCATCTGAGCCCCCCCTCCCCCCACCCCCCCCCACCCCACCCAGGACAGACAATACTCTTTTATACAGACTGATGAAACTTTGGTAGTCACAGGTTGTTGCTCCTCTGTGATGCTGGCAAGTGATTGTCTGTGAGGCGCTGACCCCTGGCATTATATGAAATCACTAGTCCAGGCCCTCTACTGGCTGCCTGTGCAGTGTTGCATCAAATGGGAAACTATTTCCCTGCAGCTGGGACTACATTCTGCGCAGTGCGGGGGGAGTTTATGGGTTAACTCTCACTGCCATGTGCACAAACACACACACACACATACTACACACACACACACTCATTCATGCACACACACACACACACACACACACACCATGCACACACACACACAACCCACCAATGTACATTACATCACACACACACACACACACACACACACACACACACACACACACACACACACACACACACTGTCACATAAATACATGCACACACACACACACACACACACACACACACACACACACACACACACACACAACAACACACACACACTTGACAAATACACATCACACACACAACACACACACACACACACACTGTGACATAAATCACATGCACACACACACACACACACACACACACACACACACACACACACACAGAGGCAAGCACAAACCCTCCCAGAACTATTCACAGTATTCTGATTCACCTCCACAGAGACGCTCAGATTAAAACTCCTTTCACAAACCATTTCCACACCTCACACACACAGCATGCATGCACATAACATCAATTGTCATGCCCCAAAGTACAGCATGCAGGTGACTGTGACCGTAATTAACAGAGCAGGTGTGGAAAACAGGGTCTCTGAAGCTCATTAATTCTGAGCCACCGAAAGTGCCATAAACGAGGTATTACCTCACAACTGATTGTTCAAGGGACTGACAAACAAATGTAAGAGAGCAAGAGAGGGGGGGGGAGAACAGAGGGGGGGGGGGGGGAGAGAATTCAAACTCAAACTTTATTTTACAAGGATTGTAGTTTAGGTTCAGTCAGAAATCTAACAACTCGTCCTTGCTAAGCTACTGATGAGTAATATCAAATTACAGGCATCATTTATATATATATACACATATATATAGGTATGAAGACAGAGAGAGAGAGAGAGAGAGAGAGAGAGAGAGAGAAAGAGAGAGAGAGAGAGAAAGAGACTATATATGTATAAACAATCATAATACAGTTTAAACCTGCCTGATGTCTTCCATGCCTTTTTTTTCCCCAGGGTGAACCCCTGCTGCTGACTGCATGGACAGTAAAATCCCACAACTAACTCTGCCATGCATTAATCAACTTGATGACATTTTGTTCTTCCTCCTTTTCTTAACACTCTCTCTCTCTCTCTCTCTCTAATGACAACATAGATAATATACGTAGGGATTTACAACAAAGTCTATATGATGTCTCCGGATGGTGTTGTAGAAATCGGATGGCACTGAATCCGACGAAAACAAAATGCATGTTGATGGCGACGAGACAAAAACACCAGAAAAACAGCTCCCTTTAAATCTAAAGTTCGAGACCACGCCAATAGAACAAGTTTCAAAACATCGCCTACTTGGAGTAACTGTAGATGAACAGCTAAAGTGGCAAATGCATATTAACAACATTTGCAGAACCGTTTCTAGAAATATTTTTCTTCTTTCGAAACTGAGCCAAATTGTCAGCCAAAAATCCAAATTAGCCTTCTTCTTTGCACACATTATGTCACATATGAACTATGTTTCAAATGCATGGGATGGATGTGCCTATGTGCACACGAAGCAGCTGTATTCTCTCCACAAACGTGCCGTAAAAAGTTTGATCCCAATTCCGAATTTAGACTACAAACAAAAGTGCTGTGCTCTCAAACTACTCCCTTTAGACAAACAATTATTGCTCAACAAATGTGTTCTAATGCAAAAGGTTGTTCACGGCAAAGCCCTGCAGTATCTGAAAGATCTCATGATTCCATCTGAACATCTTCATGTTCATGGGAATAAACAGCTTTTGCCCAGAACAAGGATTGATATCTTTAAAACGAGTTTCTCCTTTTCAGGCTCCTTAGCGTGGAATAGTTTAGCTCATCATCTCAGATACCCCATGGAATTAAAAACGTTCAAAAGGAAAGTATTTCAGGCACTCGCTAAGCCACCTTGAATACTTCTTGTTCTTTCTTTTCTTTTCTCGCTTGTCAGACAGACACAAAATGTATAGAATGTTGTTATTGTTTTCCCTTCCTTGCTCTTCTTGTAAAGTTTTAGATTTTTGTTTGTTTGTTTGTATTTTCATGAAATATTTACTTTTACTTTTCCTCGTGGTCATAAATATATTTTTTTTTAAATTCAAATTTAATGTTTGCATATATATGATTGTTGGTATGTGTGATGTGCTTTGATTTTGGTTAGTGTGTATAATGCGCCATTGCTTAGCTTCCAATCCTGTTAGATGTGATCTTGTTTTATACGTAGATAGTGAGATAGCCACTATTCTGTCGCTTTCCATTATTCGTTAATATGTTTTTGTAATTCTCTCTCTCTCTCTCTCTCTCTCTCTCTCTCTCCTAAAAAATTGTTTTGAATTGGTCTTACTTTGCCTTATTATTGCTCTGTTCGTATGATGTGATGTTTTAGACAGAAATTAGTTTTGTTTGTTTTTAAGTCGTTTTTTCTCTAGCGTATTTAATGGATTTCTTGTTTGATGTATTGAGTGTTGCTGTGTTTGTCATCAGGGACAGATTTGTAAAAAAGCCGATACGTGCTTAATCTTTATCCCTGTGTAATAAAGTATTATCTTATCTCTCTCTCTCTCTCTCTCTCTCTCTCTCTCTCTCTCTCTCTCTCACACACACACACACACACACACACACACACACACACACACACACACACTCACCAGTGTAGGGTGTGCCTGTGACCAAGACTGTGATTAACAGGCATTTCTTCACAACTGTTTGTCCAAGGGATTAACAAACACACATGTATACAGTTCAAACTGTTCCAGCTAACATGAACTTAAGAACATTAACTCCACCTGATGTACTTTGTATTTGTGTACCTTGTATTCACTCACATGCCAGAAGGGAGTTACCGTAGGTGACTCAGGTCTTTGCCCAATGTGTTTGTGTGACGTTTTAAGAGAGTTACCAGAGGTGATTCAGGTCTTTGCTGTTGTGCCTGCATGACATCTTAAGAGAGTTACTGAGGGTGACTCGGGTCTTTGCTGTTGTGCCTGTGTGACGGCTTAAGAGAGTTACCAAGGGTGACTCAGGTCTTTGCTGTTGTGCTTGTGTGACAGCTTAAGAGAGTTACTGTAGGTGACTCGGGTCTTTGCTGTTGTGCCTGCATGACATCTTAAGAGAGTTACTGAGGGCGACTCAGGTCTTTGCTGTTGTGCCTGTGTGACAGCTTAAGAGAGGTACAAGAGGTGACTCAGGTCTTTGCTGTTGTGTTTGTGTGACGTCTTAAGAGAGTTACTGAGGGTGACTCAAATCTTTGCTGTTGTACCTGTGTGACATCTTAAGATAGTTACTGATGGCGATTCAGGTCTTTGCTGTTGTGCCTGTGTGACGGCTTAAGAGAGGTACAAGAGGTGACTCAGGTCTTTGCTGTTGTGCTTGTGTGATGGTTTAAGAGAGTTACTGAGGGTGACTCAGGTCTTTGCTGTTCTGCTTGTGTGACATCTTAAGAGAGTTACTAGGGTGACTCAAATCTTTGCTGTTGTGCTTGTGTGACATCTTAAGAGTTACTGAGGGTGACTCAAATCTTTGCTGTTGTGCTTGTGTGACGTCTTAAGAGAGTTACCAGAGGTGACTCAGGTCTGTGCGGTTGTGCTTGTGTGACGTCTGAAGAGAGTTACCAGAGGCGACTCAGGTCTTTGTGGTTGTGCTTATGTGACGTCTAAAGAGAGTTACGGTAGGCAACTCAGGTGTTTGTTGTTGTCTTTGTGTGACGTCTTTTGAGCACAATTTACTCCCTTGCTTGTTGACTGCCCTGCATGCTTCTCTATGTCAATAAACCCATCAGTAAGGGCCACCCCTCCTTCAAAATAAAAATTACTTCTGCTTGCTTTTCAAGGGTGTCATAAAAAAGAGGGGTTCTGTTATACAATGAATGAAACACCACCTGCTAAAATGATCGCTTCTTTTTTCTTTTTCTTTTTCCAAGTTCCCTGTGCAAATGGTTGCTCAAAGCAGAACTGTACTGTGTTAACATAGCAAACAAAGATAAATCTTTAAAAAAACTTAAGACACCTAACACCAGGCTGTGAGGTCATCAGTGCCATCAGAAATGATGACCGCTTGTGATTTCAGGATAAAGCATAGACCCCACCACACCTTGCACGGATGATCAGGTTTTTCCCAAACAACGCTGAGCTTAGTGAATATGCATTTTTACAAATTAGCACCAAAAAAAGAGAAGGACAAACAAAAGTCCAGCAAAAAAATTCTAAAATAAAAATAATAAAAATGTCCAAAACCATTGTCCTGACCCAGTCCTTGTCCTCATGATTTGGTTTCCCAGGCAACTTACTCATATATTCTACCACAGAAACGAAGAGACAGAGACAGAGACAGGACCCTAACTATAATGCTTAGCTGTCACAAGAATGTAAAAGAGTGAATGACGTCCACACACGAAAGAACACTGACAGAGCGACATACAGAGTACAATAACACAAACACAATGTGCTAATGCACTCAGTTACACACTGAAGCCATGATAACCTGACATCCGGAAGGTGCAATCCTCAGTGGTTTAACTGTCACAAGGACATTGCATCATTTGTGTACTTTTGTATAAAAATTTCAAATGCATGACAACACACTTGCACGCAGCTCCTGTGTTACTGTCTACACTATAAACACAGAGAGCTGGAGGTGCAGAGTGACAGCATTCATTCTCAAAAGCCAAATTTAGCACAAATGAGGGTGGTCACCACACGGATGTGCTAGGCTTTGCACCCACCCTGAGAAATGTCTGGCATTAAATTAGGTGCAGACTCTACAGAAGTCTTTTGGATGAGAATATAAACTGAGGTCCCCCACCACCCACCCACCCAACATGTGTATCTATAATTATATGCAAGATCACATACGCACATTAAACATCCTGTACTCCAAGTCACAGTTTGGTGGATTATCATATGGAAATACCCCAAAAATAAGCCAGCATGCATTAAAAGTGTGAGACTGAGTCTTCTACATGCTGAGTTGCACACTATACAGAAGACGAAGAAGAACATAATCAATCAGGCTTAACCCACACACCCAACAGGCACTTTAACTTTTCAATCTCAGTAATTCTTAGGACTGACGTCAGCTATGGATCATGCAGCTATTTATGTATTACGTTTATAACCCTAAAAAATCCAAACTGGTTTATCACTGTATCAGTTGGCTGACAATTGAAAATCAATGCACCTTGTAATTTGTTTCATTTTCCCTTAATTTTAAAGAACAAAATCACGAGAAGCTGAGAAGCTGAGTAAAACAATTGCTAGTATTGATTTTAGAACGAAAGATCTTTCAGTTCACTCTCTACGGAGCTTCAAATTTCTCACTCGAGGCAAGCCAATCCACTGCATAAAATTCCTGAAGAGAATTTTTTTTTTAACACACAGCTTAGTTGCTTTTTCTTCTCCTTCATTTTCTTTTTCGCAAGCCAGACGTGCACTCTACCTTCCTCCTCGCCCTGTCGAAGCAGCTAAGGGCTCATTAACTCCAAGCCCACTAAAAGCAACTACAAAAAAATGTAAAAGAGTTTCATCAATTGCTGGAATCGACAGCTTCTTCCGTGCTAAGTTTTACAAAAAAACACTCAAGAGTTTGGACAATGAGAGACAAACTTCAGGTTTTTCTCCTTGCATTTAGAATGGGTATGGAAACGTGATTGCATGATCAACGTGTCTGAAATCCCCTAAAAGCAAAACCCATTTGTAACACTTTACAACAACAGGCTCTTTCAACTTGTCACTCTCCCCACAAAAGCCTGACCTCAGACTGTTGGCTGTAGAATCTCATGCAAAATGTGAAAGTTACTTGTAAGTCAAATAAATCTTTACTGTTCACAACTAATGAATTAATTACAATGCATAAAACAATTATAATTCTTGTTCTACCAAACTGCACACAGCCATCATGTCTAAAATACAGTAAAAAGCATGCATGCATATATATATATATATATATATAATTTATATACAAAGCATTTAAGCACCAGCAAGAAAAATATGTAAGATTATTATTTTTACGTCCAAGAAAAATACAGAAAAATTTAACCTGAAGCACAGAAAAATATACACTTCTCTCATTTATAATGCATTGTGCATATATAATACAGCAGTTGTCCAACATGCCCCCAACTCAGCTTGAATTGCAGGACTGCAGGAAGAGATGTTAGAATCTAGTTTCTGTACTATTAATATTACTTAGTAACACTTTCAGCCAATGTTTTTTGTGTGACTTTTAGCCAATGTTTGTGTTACTGGAGAAAATAAAACCAGTTTGCTACACCGACATGTGTGTATAGGTGGTGGGGGGGGGGGGGGATTGGAGACAGAGATGAAGACAGAGACAGACAGGCAGACTGAAAGAGAAAAGAAGAAGAAAAGGACAGATGGATTAACTTGCACACACACACACACACACACACACACACACACACACACACACACACACACACACAACACACACACACACACAAATGGAGAAAAAGAATGGAGAGAAAAAAACTGCCTGCCGTGTCAGGCAACTTCACTATGATTATGAAGACGGGCTGCCGGACTGCTGGGTCTTCCTGCCCAGGGCAGTCAGGGAATGCTTAATAATGTCACACCCTGCACAGACACACTGCAGCCTTTGCACTAGTTATTATGGTGAGAACTAACCCTAGGCAAAAGTTCTCTCCACAAAAACAATAGAACTGCATAGTTTTAATGTAATATTTACTGAAACGTTGCTGTTCAGAAAATAATGATTAAAATAAAATAAAGCTCCCTGTAGGCTGTAACCAGTTGTTTTGTAAAGCAACAAAAATCAGTTTACTATTGCCAGTATTATCTTAACCTCACCAATGCAATGACACTTTTATCACCTCATCTCAAGGGCAAGGCAGACATATATATATATTACACAGATTTATCTCTCTCAGCACTTGTCAGCATTCTCTAGTCTTATGTCACATGCTGTTCCTTAGTTACATCAGGCTCTGACAACCTGATAATGGAGCAGTCACAATGTCTATTTGCTGCTACAAAGTTGTAACAGGATCCATACTGTGAGTGTGATAACCTATCTTAGCTATTCAAAACTTTCCTTGTGGCTCCTTCAACAATAACAGAAGGCTGACATAACTTATGGTTGCTATGAGCACAAATTCCAGTTTGAAAAAATGGCAGTGTGCGGAACAGATATTACTATTACTAGACTGGTTGTTTTTTGTACAGATTGATAATTTTCATATCTATAAAATTGTAAGTGCTGTTCTCTGCTTCCAAGCAGACTTACTGCACTCTAGTCAAATCTGACTCGGAATGAATGACTGTAGCTTTATACAATTTTGAACATGAACTGAAGGGGCATACTTGACACAAGTTACAGCACTGTTTGGAGGTTACATGGACAGCACCATGTAAAACTGCTGCCTCTTCAGCACATGTTCTGTGTACACCATACAACATTCTCTCTCTCACCAGTTTACAGTTTATTCAAAGCTACAGACATAGGGTGCATGTGTATTTAGCTGTAACCTCGACACCTGCACTCTGGGCTGGGATGGATACTGAAATAAGTCAGCACAGAAAGCTGACCCTGGAGAAAAATTTTATCCCGCGCCACTCCTGCCAGCACTCGAACTCATGCGCCCAATTTCTCCCCCACACAATGCCATCACAATGCCATCACAAACTATATCGAAAATATCACACACCAATTGACGAAAGATTTAACACATAACATGGCAGCAGAACAGCTAAACAGAATGCAAGACACACATTAGTAGGTTGGCTGCTTCAGCAGCAGACTGTTTGAGAATAAAGATTTGTGAGCAGAAAGTTGTGAAGAGCCTTGACGCAGGTCCTAAATCTTTCCTACTGATATAATTTTATTTTATTTTTATTTTATTTATCAGAACGGTTCACATTCACAAGAGAGGCAGATAATCTCAAACCAGTAAATTAATTGTCTGCATAAATATATATTAGAATATATGCAGTGCAGCTACAGTTATTTAATCAATTTACTGTATTATATCAATTATAATGCATGTGAAAGCACTTGCTTCATGCATCATTACAGAACTACGCATGCATCAAAAACATTTTGTTAGAATATGTTCACCACACACACATGTGCGCATGCACCCACACCCACACACAGAGTTACAGTGTAAATAACTAACACTAACAGTGGTGAGGTGTACTCACTTGCATAGTAACCAATATCGTTGTTAGGGTTGATGACACAGATCTCATTGCCTTCCAGCATGGAGTGATCCCAAGTTTTACGAAATAGCGGATCATGGATGACGTCGTACATCACAGATGCAGGCACATCATCAAATACTGTTGTGATCTGAAAGTCACACATAAAAACCTTGTCATGAAGACATGATTAAAAATTTAATGTCAGTGTCCAGCTAATTTCTTTCAAAAATATAATCATAATACATCAGCTGTAAAAACACATTACTGGGCATGATCACACACACTGACACAGACTACTACCAAATGACTAAAATACAAACCTTCAGTCATGAAAATGATTTAAATTTTATCATTTTTAATCAACTATCCAGTAGTCACTAGACCTGATCATTTTAATGTAATTCTCTAGGGTACCATGAGACATAATAGAAATGTGTGTATATATATATATACAGAGTATACATATATTATGTATTTAACAAAATGAATTTTCTTTTTTAATAACAATTAATGTTTTTTTGCAACCACCATCAAAGTATCACAGTAGTTAACACTAACAATGTTACTCATATTTTAATATCACCTAACACAGAATTTTACTGTTAACTTCTGAAAGAATTTTAAAAACATATACATGCATCTGCACAGCAGCTTGATTCAACAGCAATGGGATTACAATTAGGCAGTATAACTTTGCTAAAGTTTTGCAAGGATATTGCTGTCCAAATACTGTTATTGTTGGTGTTATTTGTGTGTGTGTGTGTGTGTGCGTGTGGTGCGTGTGTGTGTGTATGTATGTTTTGTTTTGTTCGTTTTTTGTTTACAAGTATGTTGGTTGGTTGGTTCTTGTTTCGGGTGTTGTTTTTTGTTGTTGTTTTTCTCTTCATTTTTTGTAGACCTATGTTGCTTCCAAGATGTTTTTTTGGCTCTTTTTGCTTGATGTGTGTGAGTGTCACTGTATGTGTGTGTGTGTGTGTGTGTGTGTGTGTGTGTGTGTGTGTGTTTTGTCTATCTCCCCACCTCCTCCCACCCCCTTTTGTTGTTGTTTGTTTGTTTGTTTGTTTCATTTTTGTTTTTGTTTTTTGCATGTATTGAGACCCTGCATGGTAGACAGGATGTTCAAATCAAACTGCTATAGCACTATTAGTATTACTAAATTCTTTCCATCTCTAAACTATGAACCATCCAGTTTTCAATACTAATTGCACATAATAATACTGCCAGTTTGATTGCAAATACTACTGCCAGTTTCACTGCAACTAATGCTGCCAATTTCATTGCAAATAATACTGCCAGTTTCATTGCAAATAATACTGGCAGTTTCACTGAAAATAACTGCCAGTTTCACTGCAAATAATACTGCCAGTTTCATTGCAAACAGTACTGCTGGTTACTGCCAGTTTCATTGCAAATAATACTGCTGGTTTTAATTTAAAGAACTGCATGAAGTAAAAAAAAACTGAAATGATTTGCCAGCAAGTGCAGTGGCAATAAGCACTCTTACTACTATTAATAAAGTATACTGTTATTGTTAATACTAGTCTTAGTCTTTTTAGTCTTTAACTCTTTTAGCCTCAACATGTTGCTGTCACTAGTATCACTATCAGTCCCATAATCAAATAATGGAATAGTCATCTCTCCCTCTCTCTCTCTCTCTCAAGTGTGTTTGTGTGTGTGTGTGTGTGTGTGTGTGTGTGTGTGTGTGTGTGTGTGTGTGTGTTGGGCGGGGTCAGAACCTTCCTGTTTTAATAGACCCCCGCTGACTGTGTAGTGGCAGATTATAATCAACTCATTGTGGCCATTCGTTGATTCAAGACAAAGAAACTGCCCTCAGATAAACGACGACTGTGCGTCGCAGGAAAGGTCTCCCCGCCAGCGTTGTTCAGCCGGAGACAGTGCCCATCCCACTTCTTGGCAAGTCAATGCACTGTCACAGTGTCAACGTCACCTGTGCGTCTCAAAGCAAACTGACCAAATCGACCGTACAATTCATCACTGGAATCCAATAAAGCTAATAAAGATCTAGAAGGTGACAAAAGAAATCAAGCACACTTACCTTCACCATGTTGAAGTCTGACAACTCGTTTGCTTTCGTCCACACCATCGTCTTCTGTTTATTGACTTCCAGTTTCCAGCCATCATTCCCTTCACACACCTCTTTAAATCGCCTGAAATCGGAATCCTCGGCGATTTTCACGACCCCTACTGGCATTGTCATCTTGTATCTGTCGCCTGCGGCACTATTTTCAGTCTCTAATTTGTTTTCGTTTTCCAAACCATGGGAAATGTCAATTGTAATGTGTTCGCCGCGTTCCCCAGGTATCGTAGTCGCTATCGAAAAGCGGCCACGCCGAGCGCAGAAAACGTAATGAGTGATTTCTGATTTACGACACCTGTATTATTTTCACCTACAAAATGTTAACTTTTCGACATCAGTTTACAATTATGTTTGCTGCTTCTAAACAACCGTTATATTCGGTTTTTGGTCAAATACACTTGCAGGCTTTTACGACTTTTTGTATCCTTGACCTCTGAGCGACCCTGACCTCGCGGAAGCCGAGTGGAGTCATTCGACTCATTGCATTTCTGGTAATTTAAAGCATCCTTGTTCAGCCGTTTGGGGGAAACGCTTTGATTTAAGTCTACAGCCGACGTGCATCATCTGCTTGTTCACGATGCCTGGGATTGCAACTGGTGATTCGGAACTTGATGAACTCGTTCAACAGTGGTTGGAATGGGATAGGGTATGTGTTGTTTGCAGTTTCTGTTTATTAGTATGTCTGCCGTGCCTGTTCGGAATATAGCCTATCGACCGAAATGCATTCAGGTACAACTTATCAGGGTATCAGTGGTTTCTTAGCTGTTAAATATACCATGTAGCAGTGCAGCATATTGCCAGCTGTTGTCATTGATGACGTGTGTATGCCCGTGTTGGCTTGTGTTTGTCGACAGTCGAGTCACTAATTCGTAAAGCACTCTACCCGCCCACCACTTGGACAGAAGGTTAGAAGTATAATTCCACACTGAGACTGTCAGAGGGTGTGTGTGTGTGTGTGTGTGTGTGTTTAGCTGTATGTTTTAACATAATGGTCAATATATTTGATTGTGGTCACTCAAAGTCAAACTAAAAAATATTAAAAAAAGAGGAGGACCTGCAAACTACACTTTTTGCAGAATGACCTGTTTTTTTTTAGTTTTACAGGCTGCTATGGTAACACAGGCATGGAACAAAAGAGGGGGCACTGTAGCCCCAGGTTCGGCAATGGTAGAGATCATGGCCCACCACATTTTCACTGCTCAGTAGCAAAATGGTTCTTATGCCATACATTATATAATAATTAATTGTAAATATTTATGTAATTACCATTTTTGCAACAATGGGTGATTGCTTCTGTATTGGCTTCCTTCACTGACATTTGTTTTCATTCAAAACAGCCATGGGACAGACTCAGTTTCATTCAAAGCTGCTCTGATGGAAAACAACATATCACTATCAGTGAAGGTAAACAACACCTCAGTGAAGGGAGCAAATGCTGAAGTATTCATCAATCATTAACATGGTAATTACAATCAGTTGATCTGCTCATTAAAGCGCAGATCACTGGAATTGTGAGAGCTGTCCATTTTGCAACTGAGCCATAAACATGAGGGGTACTTAGGTAATCTTCACCATAATGTCCAGGTCTTTTCTTCTTCTTTTGCTTCTTAAGTTAAAGTGATTACATTCCTAAACTCAGGACTTACTGTATCCCTGACCAAAATCCTAACCCTGTGTCCCTGAGTTTAAGACACTAAGTGTTTACCTTCTTAAACAAGAAGAAAGTAAATGATTATTATAGATCATTAGATGGTTCATTTATAGCAAAAACATGTCTATATTGGCATAAACAATATTATCTGCAAAGTGCATTTTTATATTATGTTTTTGTCAGGTTCTTTTTTCCCATTGTGCAGAATCAAGTAACCTGTCAAGAGATAATATCTCTGGCACAGGCAAAAGATGTGAAGGAACTGCAGAAGCGACTTTGCAGCCGAATGGAGTTTGGCACTGCAGGTAACGTTACATAAAAATGTTCATTAGGTAGGTAGTGTTGCTTAATGTCCTCAGATGACATATTAGGGACAAGCTGAGACCAATACCGAAGCATGGTTCAGTATAGCTTTACGTCCATGGAAACCAGAAGGCTCGTTAGGACGGACAGCCCAGGACGGCCACCTCGACTCTCACACAGCTCCTGAACTTCTGAGGAGCACTATTATGTAGTTTCTGTTAGCTCTGTCACTGGAGAAGTGGAAAGATCATCCAAGGAGTGTGTGTGTGTGTGTGTAAATAAGTGCAGACCTGTGGAAAGCATTGCAGTTTTAAAAAGTGTGTGTTGTTTGTGTGTGTGTGTGTAAATAAATGCAGACCTGCGGAAAGCATTGCAGTTTTAAAAAGTGTGTGTGTGTGTGTGTGTTAAATAAATGCAGACCTGTGGAAAGCATTGCAGATTTAAAAAGTGTGTGTGTGTGTGTGTGTGTGTGTGTAAATAAATGCAGACCTGTGGAAAGCTTTGCAGTTTTTAAAAGTGTGAGTTGTGTGTGTGTGTGTAAATAAATGCAGACCTGTGGAAAGCATTGCAGTTTTAAAAAGTGTGTGTGTGTGTGTGTGTGTGTGTGTGTGTAAATAAATGCAGACCTGTGGAAAGCATTGCAGCTTTAAAAAGTGTGTGTGTGTAAATAAATGCAGACCTGTGGAAAGCATTGCAGTTTTAAAAAGTGTGTGTTGTGTGTGTGTGTGTGTGTAAATAAATGCAGACCTGTGGAAAGCTTTGCAGTTTTAAAAAGTGTGTGTGTGTAAATAAATGCACACCTGTGGAAAGCATTGCAGTTTTAAAAATTTGTGTGTGTGTGTGTGTGTGTGTGTGTGTGTAAATAAATGCAGACCTGTGGAAAGCATTGCAGTTTTAAAAAGTGTGTGTGTGTGTGGTGGTTGTGTGTGTGTGTGTGTGTGTGTGTGTGTGTGTGTGTGTGTAAATAAATGCAGACCTGTGGAAAGCATTGCAGTTTTAGAAAGTGTGTGTTGTGTGTGTGTGTGTAAATAAATGCAGACCTGCGGAAAGCATTGCAGTTTTAAAAAGTGTGTGTTGTTTTCAGGACTGCGAACCAGGATGGGGGCAGGTAACTCCATGATGAATGACCTCACCATTGTACAGACTGCACAGGTGAATATTCAGTAACAGTTTACATTTAACCTGTGCTTTCACACACAAAATAGCACCTTCTCTGGAGAAAAAAAAGGAATGAATACACTTAACATTGTTAAGACATGGGATTTTTTGCTTGGCTTTTTGCTGAGCAACTAAGGCAATATACTTGTGCAGTGCTGCCATATGGCACTGGTATAAATTTGCTATGAATCTTATGATGCATTTTTTAAATTTATTGTCTTTAATTCTGGCCATTCCTTTAATCTGGTATCAATAAATCAGACGAAATGGTTGTCAGTACCAGGCCTTAGGATGCCTATTAACATGGGTAGTACTGAATGGATTGACAATTGTGATTAATGTTTGTGCATGTATCTTTTTCACTGAATATTTTGTTTTATGTTTCTGTATTGATTGAGTCTGTTACATGTGTATATATTATTATAGTTGTCAAATTTTAATTTGCTTAGAAATAATGACAGAGTTTGATTGTCTGGGGTCTGGCTTGGATAGGTGTTACTGCTTAAACTTAAAGAAGTGAGATTTGAGAAGAGTTCCGAAAGCAAAGTAAAAGAATATGCTCATGTTGCGATGGAGTTTGTTCAACAGACAAGGGCCTTTGGAGAGAAAAAAATCTTTGTCCGCTGTCTTTGGTTGTGAATGTTGGAAATGTGAGTGAAAATCGCATCATCTGAAGAAGAGTGCGGCTGATGAGAAGGGACAAGGATGTGCATGAGGTCCGCAAGATATTGCTGACAAGGACCACAGTGATTTATAACAGAGTGGCAGTGAATTTATAACAGCATGGCAGTGATTTGTAACAGAGTGGCGGTGAGTTGTAACAGAGTGGCAGTGATTTATAACAGAGAGGCACTGGCAGTGATTTATAACAGAGTGGCAGTGATTTGTAACCGAGTGGCAATGATTTGTAACAGAGTGGTGGTGAGTTGTAACAGAGTGGTAGTGATTTATAACAGAGAGGCACTGGCAGTGATTTATAACAGAGTGGCAGTGATTTGTAACCGAGTGGCAGTGATTTATAACAGAGTGGCAGAGGCAGGTGAGAGTTACTGTAGGCGACCCAGGTCTTTGCTGTTGTGTCTGTGTGACGTCTTTTTCGAGCACTAATTAACTCCCTTGTGTGCTGACTCTTTTTGAAACTGGTAACAAATACTAGTAAGCTACTAACTAACTTGCTTGTGTGTGTCAGGGACTGGTGCAGTACGTGCTGAAGACAAACCCTGCTGTGCGGCAGAAGGGCATGGTGCTGGGCTACGATGGACGATACCACAGTGACAAGTATGTAGAACACGAGACTTTGATCTTTACATCTGACTCTTTTATTAAGCACTGGTTAGAAGGTGAACTGTACCATTCTCAGACTAGAGTATAGGCAGTACTTTTTTCCTCAAATTTGACCCTTCTGTTTCTGTGGTCGGTAGCGCTTTATCTGTAAACAAAATTTGCCGTGCATGCTTTTTCAAAGAATAACAGTTGTCTTGAACCGGAATTGGTCGCCATATCAGACTAAGCAGAAGTCACATAGCTTGGCAAACTGATCAGTGATATTTTCCAGGCAATCGACAGAGGATGTGATCCCAGAAATTGGATTTGGAATGACCCTATAGGCCTAGTAATACTGTCAGCATATATCTAATAATAATAATGGATACTTACAGTGCCTAACCCACGCAGGCCCTAAGTGCTTACACATTCTTTAAATGTACATATTTTCAAAATTCAATGCATACAACACAAACACACCTGCATGCGCGTGCACACACACACACACACACACACACACACACACACACATATATCAAGGCATTGGGACTAAAGAAAAGGCTTTTAAGAAGAGAAATCTATAGCAACATTTACTTAAAGGTGAAAGATTATGAAACTGAAAACAAAACACACTTTAACATTGATTCAATTGAATATGAATGAGGGAAAATGGTGGCAGCATTGATTTCAACTTCCTCTTATTGCCAAGTCCCATGGCAGACGAGAATTGGGTGACCTGATTATTGCTTGTTCACCTATGAAAAGTGAGGCCACAGATGCTATTCCAGTTTTATTCAGACTTTCTGTGAATGGCAGATTCACTGAACATTTCCACTTTTCCATATTACAGCACTTTCCTTCTTTGTGTTTGATACATGTGTCTATCATGTTTTGTTTATCAGCTGTGATGATGCAAAAGCTGCACGTTATCTGTGGATTTTTTTTTCTTCTCACTTTTGAGCCAAATTTCAGGAGGGTATGCCTAATATCCAGAAGCACCATGTAGTCTGGAAATTGTGGTGCACACGTGTAGAGCCTGTCACAAGCATTGAGCTACTGTTATATATAATTATGGGTTGTTTTTGTTTTTTATTATGGGTGTTTTTGTTTTGTAGGCAGTGTATCTTTCTTTTTGATAGAGTGACCTCTCTAAACAGACCCCCCCCCCCCCCCCCCCCTCCCTCCCCTTTCCCCCTCTTCCCCTCCTTCCCCCTTCCCCTTTCCTCCATCTTCCTTCCCCCTCTCTCACCCTTTGAAGAAAAACTATTCACTGGTATTGTTTTTTCTGTTCTTTTGGTGATTTCTTCTCTTTTTTTTTTGAAGGAAAGGAGAAAAACAGGGTTTATTTTCAGTTAAGTTCAGTGTATTACGCTGGTGTTTTAGTGAATCCTGATCTGTCCCAATGACCAGGTGGGCCAAGATCACAGCAACGGTGTGTGTGAATAGCGGCATCCCAGTCTACCTGTTCTCCAGGATGTGCCCTACTCCCTATGTGGTGAGAACTCATGTAGCAGTCTGTCCCTCTCTCTCTCTCTCTCTCTCTCTCTCTCTCTCTCTCTCTCTCTCTCTCTCTCCTCTCTCTCTCTCACTCTCTCTCGCTCTCTCTCTCTGTCTGCCTTTCTCTCGTTCTTTGTTGTCTGTCTGTCTTTCTGCCAACCTGTTTGTCTGTCAGTTTTTGAATGACTCAAGGAATGAGTGAATGAGCCCATGAAAAAGAAAGGAATGAATGAATGAGTAAACAAATAAGCTGATGAACAAACAAATGAATCAAAAATGAATAAATGAACAAGCAAATAAACTATAGAATGAATTATTGATTTGGCTGACATTGTAGCCAATTGTGAGAATCAGTCATTTGAAACAGAAAGGAGGCCTAGAAAGCTCCTGTATAATTGTTAAATCTTCAGTCATGAACAATGGACTGGCATACACGATCTGCCGGAAGTAGGGGGGGATCGTGTATGCCAGTCCATCAGCTGGGTGCTGGCTGAGCACATAGCTGTATTTCCCTGGTACTAGTGTGAGCAAGTGCTCTTTGTACGTTTTTACAATAATCCCGCCCCAGTTATCAGATCCACGCAATTTCATTACTGTACTGTTAGTAACCCGGGAACCGGAGCAGACGACGCTTTTGTTTTGAAGCGCGGCGTGTAGCGTAACGCCACATGGCCTTCACACAGCCGACCGGCGATAGCCGCTGGTGCGTGCCAATTTCAAATCTGTTTTCTCCCTTAATATTTTGACTGCTTGTTTGTTTACCTACTCTTTGTTTACCTAGTCCTTTTTATGCACCAAGCTATGTGTAATATATTTTGGCATCTTAGAATGTTTATCCAACGTTTATTTAGACGCAGGATTCAGCTTAATCAGTAGCCAATGCCTCTCTAGGTCCATTCTTTTTATAGCCGTTGTCTGCATGGCGCGTTCTCTGTTTAGTACTAGTGAATAGTAGTGAATTGTTGTTTTGACTCAATTAAAGTAATTCTGTGTCGATCAGTGCTTTGTGTATAGTATTTTGCTTAGCTGACTTCATGTTTAGTGTTTATTTTGGGTTGAAATTAACTTATTAAGTATTGTGTACTGTAGAAGCTAAGTTGTATTCATAGACTACTTGATATCACTATCAGCGCTGCTGCGACTAAGATAACCGCCCCAGGCAAAAGTTCCACCATTGTTTTAGGACTAGTCTTTGAGTGTGTCTTGCTTCTCTTACAGAGCATTGTATTGTAATTGTTATGTACCATTTTAACCGTGGGAGCATGTACTTTATTCTGATATAAGTTTTAGTAACATTAATATTTTGTAATTGTGTTAGTTGAGATTTAGTTGTCTGAATCCGTTTATAGACAGGTGCAAACCACGCTTCCCACTCTTGTTGTAAATAAAATAAGTCATGTGTGTACATTTTGTTTATAGGTTTAAAAGATTGTAACTGTAGCTTTTATTTGATGTATTTCATGTTTTAATTAGTTTAGTCATTGTAGAGGAAACTGTATTTGTGCGGGCCAAGGAAACACAATTGTCTGCCATTTTGTGGTCCAGAGCACCAATTTCATTGTAGCAATAGTGTGTGTTCCTTGCGGCCCGCGCCATTCTCTTATCTATGCATGCGAGTGAGGATTTTGTGTGTGCTGGAAAATTGTCTGCTGCTGTAGAATAAAACCTGATTGCTGCCGTACGCCTGCAATCAGGCTTTATTCTACAGCAGCAGACAATTTTCCAGCACACACAAAATCCTCACTCGCACGCACTACTCCATTTTTACTGACTCCGCTGCCTGTGTCCTGTCCTTCTTCTATGCTCCTCTACCACTCCATGACACTAGTAGTAGTGAAAACTCTGCATTTCATGGCAACAAGATGGGCAGAAAAGATCACTGCTGTATGACCACTGGTCAGATAAAAGCCAGGAATTTTGCGGAACGTCTGTCCTTTAGTTTCAGTAACAAGGCAGAATATCACAGTTGGCGCTGACTCAAGAATGATCCCCAATCTGTAGAGACTGAAGTTGCCATGCACAAACCCACACACATGGACTTTATAGTACACGTTCAGCGACTCAGAGCATTTTGTCATTTAATTGAACAAAAACATGAAATGTATAAATACTCACCCAAAAATCAATTGCATAATAATACATTACTACACATACTTAGTCATGCAAAGGAAAGTGAAACTGACACACACTGAAACAACATCAATCCTCACTCTCACTGTGAGAGTCACCTGCATGCACGCGTACGTGCCCACTCACACGCACACACACACACACACACACACGCACGCACACACACACACACACACACACACACACGTAGACTGTATGTGTGTAAATCAGGATGGATGTGTAACCTGACACACACATGTTCACAGGTTTCCTTGCATGAACCCACACACATGGAATTTATAGTGCGTATTTGGCAATTCAAATTGCTTAGTCATTTAATTAAACAAAAGCGTGGAATGCAGAAATATTTACGCAAAAATCAATAGCATAATAATACATTACTACTCATAATTAGTCATACAAAGCAAAGTGACACTGACACACACTGAAACACAAACACCCTCACACTCACAGTCACCTCAGCATGCATGCATGCACACACATGCACACACGCACGTACACACACACAAACACACACACGACCCAGCTCACCCAAAGAAACAATAATATATATATAAAAATAATAATAACAGTGGCCAGTCAGGTGCCGGAGTTTCTTTCTCAGTAAACGGATTGAATGAATTAATTTTTTTACTGAATCTGAGGGCATCTAAACTGATTCAGTCCGGTCAGATCTCAGTATGCGCAAAGTCAGTGTCAGCACATTTGCCCCACATCCACTTTGGAGGAGTTGTAGAACTTTGTAGTCGACTGATTGGTTGTTGCTGTGCGACAGTGAGATAAACAAAAGGGTTCTGTTGTACTTGACAGATGTCACAGGTAACGCAAGGGACACAACAACAGGGAGCTGAATTACCTGTCTTCATTAATTCTCACCTGGTATGCAAACAAAAGCAAGGTACATGAACTCCACCTAAGGTAGACCCTTAGAGGATGTTTCTTAGGAGGAGTTTATACATGTACGTAAGCGGTAAAAGGCCGGGTATCACCAACGCTACACGTATCTTACGTAATTTGTGTTTGTGTTTTCAGCCCTTCAGCATCGTTCACTACGGTGCTGCGTGTGGCGTTGTGGTGACAGCCAGTCACAACCCCAAGCAGGACAATGGCTACAAGGTGAACGCTACTGGGCCGTTTGGCTGATGAAACCTTTTTCTCTCTTTTGTTTTTGTTTTTTGGGGGGGCATTACACCTTTTTGTGCATGGTGTATAATATGCAGTAACACTCATGTTTACTATGCAAGCAAGCACATTTACTGTACAGCTGTTTGTGCATGACATGTACACAGTATGACACATGTGCCTACAAGCACAAGCACACGCATTCACATCAGCTGTCCACCTGTACACACAATATGCTGTTTGACTCACAGCCACACATGTGCACATGCACACCTATATATATATGTACATTTACACACATGCATACACACACACATATGCATGTACACATGCATGCACACATTCATGCACATGTATGCACACACAGACACATATGCATGCATGCATGTACACACACATATACATGCGCATGTGTGTGCACACACACGCATACACACTGCATTTGATATTAACTTTGTCATTAAGTTTGATCATGAAAGCAACACTTCTGTTCATGGGTGTTTGGTGTCAAGATATTTTCTTCTTATTCATTCATTCTGTTTTTGTGTGTTGCTTTTTTTGGGGGGGGGGGATGGGGGGGATGCTTTTTTCTTTTATTCATTGCTTTTTTTCTCTCTCTTCTCTATCTGTTACTTATGATGTGACCTAAATGAAATGTTCATTGCTTCAGTGCTTATATCTTCATTTGTTTCTGCATTTTGCATTTTCAGGTGTACTGGCAAAATGGTGCTCAGGTAAGCCATCTGTGACATTTTTGTTTGTTTGTTTGTTTTTATTTTAATAAATTGTACACTGGGCCCAATTTTGCACATATGAAATGTTGTGGGTTGCTTTACCTAAGGAAAGTCTGCCAGCACAGTCCCGCTAACATGTCTTAATTAATCCTTTACCTTAATAATAATATTTATAGTATATTTATACAGTGCTCACTTATCCTATGGCCCTAGGTGCTTTATATTGAAGAAAAAAAAAAGCATCCATATATAGGCTACATATATATATATATGCTTCTGTATCATTCAAATCACTCATGCACTTGCACACACATACACATATCATATGAAGGAAGGGGGGAGGGGTGAACTAAAAGAAGAAGTCATGATCACAGAAGAAAGGACAAGTGTCAGATTGTGTCACCAACAGACAGCGGCATAATGATTGATGTATCTCAGTCTGTCCTAGACAGTCTGAAAAAACAACAACCACAGGCTGCTTCTTTCCAGATTGTGTCACCAAAATACAACAGCTTAATGATCTTAACCCATCCTAAACAACCTGGAAACCACAAGCTTCTCAGACAGTGGCATGATGTATCTCGCACTCCAAGCACCGCTTTCCGGCACCTTCCTCCAAACTCCGCCAGATTTGGTTAAGCCACTGAAGGGACACTCTTTATCTCCACGCAGCTGTCCACCGACACAGTCAGTGCCCTCCGAAAGGTTTGGGTACTGATAAGACTGTGGAAGCAGCCTAGCGCCCAAGGATGCACATAAACCTGAGGCGCATCCACCCTGGGTAAAAAAAAAGAGTTCCATCTCAATTTAAATGATTTTCGTTTTATTTGAGCTGGCGTAAGCAACATGGTCAGTTATAAAACAAGCGTCTGATATAATCTGAGTTGTTTGTAACAAACTTACTACTGTTTGAGCACCAACAAAAAACTGCTTGTTAGCTGACTGTTTTATGGACCCTATGGCGTAACTAAATATGGCAGTGGTTGAAGGAAGGATGTTGTAAACCAGTGCTTGGAGTTTGGATGTATCTCAGTCTGCCCTAGACAACCTGGAATACCACAGGCTGTTTATTTCCAGATTGTATCCCCAGTAGACAACAGCATGATGTATCTTAACCCATCCTAGACAACCTGGAAATACCACAGGCTGCTTATTTCCAGATTGTGACACCAATAGACAAGGGCATAGCTCAGTCCATCCTGGACAACCTGGAGCCTGTGGAGTCATCATGGGATATTTCAGTCCTGGCCAACAATCCGCTGTGCAAAGACCCCTACCAGGAGGTGTTGAAGGAATATAATGCCGCTCTTGACCCTCTCTGCCACCATAGGTTTGTCTGCCTGCCTGTGCATATATGTCTGTTTGTCTGGCACTTTGTGTGTGTGTGCGTGTGGGTGTGTACAAGTGTGTGTGTGTGTGTGTGTGTGTCCAAGTGTGTGTACAAGTGTGTGTGTGTGGTGATTTTGGATATTAGCTGCAGGTTGTCTTTTATTTGTCAGAATGGCATGTGCTTCATTGAATGTAATGGGTATTTGAGTGGGCAGTAGGAGATTAGTCTGTGTGTCCATGTGTACTGGTATGCATATTTCATATTGCTGTGTGTGTACATATATGATACCTGTATGTTTGTAGGACATTGCTTTTATTATTATACTGTATGCATGTTTAGGGGGATATGATGATTATCTGTTGATTTAAGTGGTGTCTTTATCAATTTTTGGTACAATTGAAGACCTCTTCTCCTTCATGGACGGTTCTGCTTTGTTGCATTGTATAGTTCAACTTTTTTCGGTGTGAGTCATTGTATAGCACAGTGAGTTTAACTCTGGTTAGAGAGAGAACAGTGCTTTGTAAGAAGTATCTGTTAACGTCATTCTTATATATATATATGTGTTTTGATCTGTCTGCTTGCCCATAGATCTGTCTTGCTGTCTGTGTCTGTCCATGCATCAGTCCGTTCATCTGTCTTCCAGTGGATCTGTCTTGTCCCATGGAGTCATCAGTCCATCTGTCTGTCCATATTCCTGTGGATGTCTTGTCCCATGGAGTCATCAGTCCATCTGTCTGTCCATATGCCTGTGGATGTCTTGTCCCATGGAGTCATCAGTCCATCTGTCTGTCCATATGCCTGTGGGTGTCTTGTGCCATGGAGTCATCAGTCCATCTGTCTGTCCATATGCCTGTGGGTGTCTTGTCCCATGGAGTCATCAATCCATCTGTCCATATGCCTGTGGGTGTCTTGTCCCATGGAGTCATCAATCCATCTGTCCATATGCCTGTGGATGTCTTGTCCCATGGAGTCATCAGTCCTTCTGTCTGTCCATATGCCTGTGGGTGTCTTGTCCCATGGAGTCATCGATCCATCTGTCTGTCCATATGCCTGTGGATCTGTCTGATGGTCTGTCTTTTGGTCTTTTGGTCCATATATTTTATATCCCAGTACTTGCCTGTGTTGCTTTTGGTAGGGTGGTTCTCCTGTTCTTGATTTTTGTTTCATTTTGTGATGTTGTTCAGTTTTGTTGTTGTTGTTTTTCACAGAGAAACCAATGCCACTAGCAGTCTTCGAACAGTGTACACTGCAATGCATGGGGTCGGCTACCCTTACGTGCAGGAGTCTTTCAAAGCTTTCAACCTCCCCATGCCCATCCCTGTTGACGAACAGGTGAGGCTGTCACACGTGTACCATCATTCCGCGTAGATATATTGTTGTTGTTGCTTTCTCGATATAATACTTTATGTAAATTGTTTTGGTAGGACTGTGCTCTACATGTGTATAGAATAGCGTATTTAGGTTAATATGTATCATGTGAGCAATCAAGGCATTGATGAGTGCATGGTAAATGTACATTATTATTATTATTATGTGTTGTCATCATCACTTTTAACACTTCAACTACAGTGCTGGAACTGTTGGAGGGTTTTAAGAGAAAAACGTAACTGGATGAAATTCTGCTTGCAAGCAATTGATTTTGGGATCCATCGTGTGCAGATCTCTTTCTGTTTTTCACTTCTCTAAAGACAAAGTTCTGTTGGAAAGAATATGGCATGCAATGTACGTTTATGTCACTGTGGTATGGTAGTGTATGGTTTCGTATGGTAATGTAATGCACAGTGTGGCATAAAACAATATGGAATACAATACATGAATACATGTTTAGGTAATGGTGGTATGGTTTGGTATGGTATCATATAGTTTGGTATGATACGGCATTGAAATGCAGTGTGGTATACAAGACAGTATGGCATACAATACATGTGACTATGTTATGGTATTGTGTGGTTTGGTACAATACTGTATGTTTTGGTATTGTAATGCACAGTGTGGTATACAACACAGTATGGCATACAATACATGTGACTATGGTATGGTATTGTGGTTTGGTACAGTACTGTATGTTTTGGTATTGTAATGTACAGTTTGGCATACAACTCAGTATGGCATAGAATACATGTGACTGTGGTATGGTATTGTGTGGTTTGGTGTAATACTGTATGTTTTGGTATTGTAATGCATTGTGTGGCATACAACTCAGTATGGCATGCAGTGCATGAATACATGCATATGCAGAGCCAATTCACCCCCCATACCCCATCCCCATCCCCACCCCCGTCCCCACTCCTACCCCCACCCTCATCCCCACAGTCCCACCCACAGACCCACCCACTTGCCACTGGGGCGAGCACAGCACATCACCATCGGAGGCTTGCACTCAGTTGCATTGTGTTGCAGGTTGAACCAGACCCGGAGTTTCCCACGGTGGTGTTGCCCAACCCAGAGGAAGGCAAGGGTGCACTGGTGAGTTACCCCCCTTTAATCTGTGACCTCCCCCTACCTCCCCACTACGCTGTAACCCGATGAAAATGTGGTGGCCTTGTCACCGTGTGGCTGGACAATCAATCTGCGCTACAGCGTAGCAGTAAACGGGCCGCTGTAGGATGCTGCAGGCGTTGAAGTTGAGCCCCCCACCCCCCGACCCCCTACCCCCTACCCCCCACTCCCTCCCACATTGCTGTGAACCCCGAGGAGAACCCAAAGGTCCCTCTGGTCATCTCACAATACAGCCACCCACTGCACTGTAACCCAAGGAAAATGGGGGAAAGTGACGCTACAGTATAACAGTAAACAGGCAGTGGTCGGGTGCTGCAGATGCTGAAGCTGAGCCCTCCCCCCCCCCCACCGGCCTCCCCTCTACCCCCTGCTGAGAACCCTGAGATGGCAAAGGTCCCTCTGGTCATCCCAAAATAGCTCACAATATAGCCACCCACTACTGCACTGCAACCCAGTGAAAATGTGAGACGGTGACACTACAGCGTAGCAGTAAACAGGCAGCTGTAGGGTGCTGCAGGTGCTGAAGTTGAGACCCCCTCCCTCCCTCCCCCCCCCCCCCCCCCCCCCCCCCCATCTGTTTAAAAATGACATTTTCTTGGGTACACACTGTTTTGTCGGTAATAAAAGCTATTATGAAAGCACAACGTTAGATGATACGTATAACATGTAGATACTAACAGCTACTGCACTTGATGCATTTTAACGTTCTTGGTTGTTCCCACCCATCCCTTTCTTGTTCTTCCATTTCCTGCTCAGAACACATACACACGTGACCATGAATGAGTGACTGTAGCTTCACATAGTGCGTTTGAATATTTACCAAAGCGATGTACTTTCAGAGCTCCTTGGTTATGACTATGGCTGGTGCCACACGAAACTGCTGCCCATTGGCACACGTTCTGCGCATGCCATACAAGCATGCACCGGTTTACAGTGTTATTCATTGTATGGTCTTCAAAGCCCCCCACATTTATGTGGTCTTTCAGTGTTTGCTGGGTTATTTTAGTGTTTGCATGACCCTCTGATCTCTGACATGGACTAGGTCTGGAGAATCTTTAATGTGCTTACGTCATCTTTACTGTACCTCACAGCTTCTGTCGATGAAGAAAGCAGATGCCTGCAGCTGTCCCATCATCATCGCCAACGACCCAGATGCCGATCGCCTGGCTGTGGCGGAAAAACTACCCAGGTACACACCGGGTTATGCAACTCTGCACTGGGGAGGATCCACCCTTTTGTCTCTGTTCAAACTTTTTTTTAAAGATTATCAAACCTTCTCTTCCTCATTATTCTGCTTGACTTACAATGGTATGAGTTGTAAGTTCAAAGCAATGCTGCCAGGCTTGTCCTCTGCAAACAAAAATTTAAGCACGTTTCTCACCTTTTGAAAAGGCTGCACTGGCTCCTTGTTGAGGTTCGTATCCATTACAAAATTGCCACGCTTGCTTTCAGGCATTTTGAGAGTTCCATCTCTCCATACCTTTCTCTGCTTCTTCCCACCTACCATCCCTCTCAAACTCTTCGGTCCAGCAGCGGAAAACTCTTCAAGTCCCCCAAACTAACCTTAAATCTGCTGGAAACATATCTCCACTTTCAAGCAGCTCAAATCTGGAACTCTCTTCCTGTAGCTGTCTGCAGTTCTCTTTATCTCTTCTCTTCAAAGAAAAATCTGAAAACAAATCTCTTGTTCTTGCTTATAAAGCACCTTTTTGTGCAGTTTGATTACTGTGTGGCTGTGCATGTGTGTTGCTTTGTGTGTGTATGTGTATGTGTGTGTTTGGGGGGGGGGGGGGTAATATGATTATTGATTTTTTTAAAATACAGTTTTGCTTTCATTTGAATTTAGTTTAATATGTAATTATTGGTGGTTTTGTTTTGCCCTGTAAAGTGTATACATATGTATACATTTTCTTCGTGTGTAAAGCACTTTGAGCAAAGTAATTTTATGGATGTGGCACTATAGAGGTGCTGTGTATTATAATTGTTAATGCATCCTAAGTGACATGTTGACTGACTGATTTTGGATCAGCTAGATGGAATGATGGAGTGACTGGTTTTTGATTAACCAGATTGAGTGATGGGTTGACTGACTGGTTCTTGATCAGCAAGTTTGAATGAGTTGACTGACAAGTTTTTGATCAAACAGACTGAATGATGGGTTGACTGACATGTTTTTGATCGACCAGGTTGACTGATGGTTTGACTGACAGGTTTTTGATCAGCTAGATTCATTGATGGAATGACTGACAGGTTTTTGATCAGCTAGATTCATTGATGGAATGACTGACAGGTTTTTGATCAGCTAGATTCATTGATGGAATGACTGACAGGTTTTTGATCAAACAGACTGAATGATGGGTTGACAGACAGGTTTTTGATCAAACAGACTGAATGATAGAGTGACTGACTGGCTTTTGATCAACCTGATTGAATGATGGGTTGAATGACAGGTTCCTGATCAGCCAGACAGAATGATGGGTTGACTGACAGGTGTTTGTTGTGTTTTGTTGCTTCAGTGGGGAGTGGAAGATTTTCTCTGGCAACGAGCTGGGGGCTTTGCTGGGCTACTGGTGCTACACATCCTTCAGAAACAGGAACCCTGCAGTTCCTGGTGAGTGGGGCACAGCGGCCCTTCCTCCTCATGAACAAGACAGCTGTGATATTGGGCGGTTCGATAAAGCTGGTTTGCACGAGTGAATGCCCTTTGTAATCTTTCATGCAAGAAGTCGCGAGAGGTCGCAGCGTCACTTCCAGGCTGATTTCTGAGTAGGCATTGCTTGACACTGTGTGTAACAATGGAAGTTGAACCTAGAATTGTGAATCAGTATGAATGCCACCACTGTTGCAGTTGAACAAATAACCAGGGAAAGGGGATTGAGGGTGGAAAAAAGTGTCTTTGCATCGTTTGTTGGCTGACCAGACGATCGCGAGTTCATGGAAAAAATGCATTTTGGGGCATCTGATTGCACGAGCAGTGAGTTATTGCTTGTTGCCAGACACATTCTGACTATGGGCCTCCAAAAACGCCTGTAAAGTTGGCAGTGTAAAATTCGCAAATTCACTGTCACCGCATTCCATTGTGAAGAAAGTGTGCACTGGAAGTAAAAGCAGCCAAGGGACTGAAGCGATGCCGGGCAAAAGTCAAGGGAGTTAACAACCCCGCCTGAACCACCCAATAGATGATAGAATAAGAAGTGTCAAATATACTGTAACTGCTTTGCACCTGTGCTGTGCTGTGACTTGGGCTGATTTTTAATGTTTTCTGATAGGTGAGCCTTTGGGGGGGGAGGGGGGAGACGCGAAAGAGCTGTGTATCTGTACTTTGTTTATCATTCTGTGTGTCTCTCTCTGTCTCTGTCTCTGTTTCTCTGTCTGTCTGTCTGTCTGTCTGTCTGTCTGTCTGTCTGTCTCTCTCTCTCTCTCTCTCTCTCTCTCTCTCTCTCTCTCTCTCTCTCTCTCTCTCTCTCTCTCTCTCTCTCTCTCTCTCTCCTGATATAACCCTATGTGGTTGACTGAGATCAAAGCACCAACTAACAAACTAACCTCTGCTTCCCCCCTCACCCTTTCTCTCGCTGCTTCCTAAATAGTAATGAAAAATTTAAAGCAGGGTTTGTGAAGTGCTTTTAGCCTAGCATGTATTAATAATGGCTGGCACTTTTCATCTCATCTCTGATAACCATTAGTTTTGTGCTGTGTTGTGCTGACATTAGATGGCACTGTATAAAGCAAAAATGTTTTTGACGATTGCAGGATCAGTGCTGGCTAATGCTTAACCATTGTGTGTTTGCAGGCAGTGATGTGTACATGGTGTCCAGCACCGTGTCCTCCAAGATTCTCCAGACCATGGCAGGCATGGAGGGATTTCAGTTTGAGGTGAGCAAACCAGGACTGAATTCAGTTGCTTGTTTTAAACAAAGAAAGCAAAAATAGTCTGAAATCTGATCCAAACACTTTAAAAAAAGGTTAAAAGGAAGGCTAATTGTAATGACAAAACACAACATGCAGATTTTCACTGTAATAAGCCCCTTTTTCAAACTACAAAATAACACTCAAACAACGGTTAAACGATTTCAGTTAAGCTGTGCATTTTTTTATGTTGTTTTGGTGTCCAGAGCTGTGTTGTGAAACAAAGTTGACTGCTGGCATTCTGAAACAAGATCAAAACATGCAAAAGGTTAGAAAGAATGTTTTATTTTAATCAGACACTTTCAAAACAGGCACTTGACAAAATAGCATCAGGTTAGTTAGCTCAGTTTAACATAGTATGTATACGTGCAGGGGAAAGCCTATTATATACGCTCCACCTCATCTCTGAGAAGAGTCCCCAGCACGTTGCCTTTAAAACAGTTCCAATGTTTGTCTGATTGATGATGGCCCTCTCTTGTCCTTTCAAGGAAGATCATTCAGTACTTCCTCTTTCGACGCCTCTCTTCTCCAGGCAGTCAATAATTTTAAGTTTATGAATGACACTTGTATACAAATTGAATGTATTTGTTCATGGCAACAGTTCTGACTAATGTTTTTGTTTGTTTGTTTGTTTGTTTTTCATTGTCAGGAAACTCTGACGGGGTTCAAATGGATGGGGAACAAGGCCGATGAACTGCGGAAGGAGGGGAAAACTGTGCTCTTCGCCTTTGAGGAGGCCATTGGTGAGATTAAGACATTATGGCTTGAACCATCAAATTTGCATTCTTGTAACACTTTTCAACAGCTTTTGGTCTCCCTGATATACCTGTCCTATGAATGATTCGTTCGTGGAAACTTGGGTCACACCCACGCAAAGATGTTGCCTCTTACTCAAAAAGTCACGTTATTTCTTTTACCTTGTCGATGTGTTTGGCTGCGCGGTGCCTGGGAGCCCTTTCATGAAACTAGCTTGTCACGCATGCACTGCATCATAAAAGTCATGTCTAAGGGCCACATGTTACATCTGGTTGCAAGCTAGCAACAGCTGACACAAACCTTCCCAAAGTGTTGCTTGAAGAACACGTTACTCCAGGTGCAGTCTTGTCCACAGCCTGTACCCAGAAAAGTACAGGATCTATTTTTAGGTCCTGCACTGTGTACTGAGCAAACATGTTGGATAAAGATGGAGTTTCGGCAACACCATTTCTTGTGCCTTTTTGGTGTGTTTGACAGGTTTCCTGTGTGGGACAAACATGCTGGATAAAGATGGAGTTTCAGCAGCACCGGTTCTTTTACCTTCGCCAATGTGTTTGTCAGGTTTCATGTGCAAAACAAACGTTCTGGGTAAAGATGGAGTTTCGACAGCACCAGTTCTTTTACCTTTCTTTGTCAGTGTGTTTAGCAGGTTTCATGTGTGGAACAAACGTGCTGAATAAAGATGGAGTTTCGGCAGTACCGTTTTTTTTACCTTTGTCGATGTGCTTGGCAGGTTTCATGTGCGGGACAAATGTGCTGGATAAAGATGGAGTTTCAGCAGCAGCGATTGTGACAGAGTTTGCCAGTCAGCTGTATGCACAAAACTCCACGCTGGAAAAGCAGCTGGAGGCCATCTATGCCAGGTGAGGGCAGGGTTGTTGTGGGGTTTTGTTTGTCTCCATCTCCGTCTCCATCGTCAGCCATTACTCCATCAGGCGGCCACAGTCAGGTCATTGATAAATGCTCATTGTTTACATTGCTACTTTAAGGAGACGGGTGCAGAGAGAAAAAAAGGAAGAAAGAAACGACTGCATTGTGTCGTTTTAAAATCTCCAGTGGTGTTTTGAAATCTCTGGCTTACATGGTGCTTCTGAGGGACAAAGGGACAAGCCTCGCCAGCATAGCTCATGTCATCACTGAACCTATGTTGGGGGGAGGGGGAATTAAGGGGGGGAGGGGGGATTAAGGGGGGGAGGCCGTTCTTACTGTAGGGGG
The DNA here is from genome assembly GCA_018857735.1 of Alviniconcha marisindica. Lineage (NCBI taxonomy): Eukaryota > Metazoa > Mollusca > Gastropoda > Provannidae > Alviniconcha > Alviniconcha marisindica. Next base: position 965,325 of record JABMCL010002673.1, on the reverse strand, counting down.
GGCTACTTCCTGTGGGGAGGGGACCCAACTTACAATTGGGGGGGTGGGGTTGACTGCTAACAGGCACTCTTAAAGCAAAGCTGCCAAGACACACATGCATACACACACACACATACCACACACACACACACATACACACACACACATATATAGACACACGCGCGCACACACATACATTCACACACACACACACGCACACACATATACACACACACACACACACACACACACACACACGCACACATACATACATACACTCTGTGTGTGGATCAGCTGATGCCTTCACCTTAAGATGAAGCTGTGTATTTTCCTTATCTGCATCTAACTGTTTCCTTTTTCCTTTTTTTATTTTTATTTTTTGGGTCACATCTCTGTGCAGGTACGGATACCACCTGAGCAGCAATTCCTACTTCATCTGTCACGAAGCGGAAACTATAGAACGTCTGTTTGAGGAACTGCGCAACATGGGGGGGCAGGGCAAGGTGAGGAGGAGGAGGAAAAATCCTCAGTTTCTGCACGTTTGATGAAGTACAGTTTTAAGTTACAGCACACAAAAGAATCTAGTGTACATGAAGCATCTGTACTACTGCTGTATTTTCTTGGATATCCTGTGTGTGTGTGTGCATGTATGTGTGGGTGGGTGGGTGGGTATGTGTGTGTGCTTTTTTTGGATGTATGTGGTGTGGTATGTGTGTGGGTGGATGTGAGGTGTGGGATGATGGTGTGTGTGTGTGTTGGTGGAGTGGTGTGGCTGCATGTGTGTGCATGATTGTGGGTGGGGGAGTAGTGGGGGTGGGTAGTGATGTGGGTGTTTGCATGTGTGGGGGGGGGGGGGGGGGGGGGGGAGGAGGGGGGGGGGGGGGGGGGGGGGGGGGGGGGGGTGGGGGGGGGGGGGGGGGGGGGTGTCAGGGGTGATGGGGAGCACTTTTCATTTTCTGGCCAGCATTTCCTGCAGTGGATTACCATGGAAGAAAAAATTAAGATCTTCTATGGTGAGGACACAGAACCATCAAGCGTACGTACCTGTGCTAAACATAGGTCAGAACATAGGTCTGCCGCTTGAAATCCTGTCTCTAATTGTGACCTTCTCGGTTAATTCAGCTTCAGACCTCTTCATGCCTAAAAACTGATGTGTGTGGTATAGAGCAGTAAAAATTGCACGTTACTGGTGTTTTGATTGATTTTGTTTCACCCTAATAAATTACCAACATGGTTAACTTTCATTATTTTTCTTTATTTTTCATTTCATTTCATTATTTTTCTTGCATTTCTATATATTGTTTATTGTCATATATGTATCACTCCTTGAACATGTTACCTTTGGTGTATTTTTCTCACTTCACATTGAAAATGTCAGAATGTAAAGCGCAGTGAGTATGTGTAGACCAGAGGATAGCACTATATGTGTATAAAAATTATCTATTATTTTTATTGTTATGGAATATCTAGTATGCGTCTGTCTGTCTGTGTGGCCAGTATCCTGAATACTGTGGACCGTACAAGATCCAAAGTGTGAGAGACCTGACCGTGGGCTATGACAGCAGTCGTCCCGACAAGAAACCAGTGAGTTGTTGGTGCCCGTGACTGGTGTATTTTCCTTGCCGGGCACAGTGTTAAGCCTGATGGGCATGTTCTTTTTGGCTCTGTGTGTATTTGTGTCTGTGTCCATTTGCTCTATTTTCCGATCTTCCGATCTAAATATAATGCCTCAACAATTAATTAATTGCTTTTTTTTTTTTTACCCACTTGTATATAATTGCATTTTGATTAAAGTCCATGCAACTAATTATTGCCATAACTGATCAGAGGGTTCAGCATACTGAATGTTTCTTGACAGTTGTTGCCTGTAAGCAAGTCAAGTCAGATGATCACGTTCACGTTTGAGAACGGCTGCGTGGCCACGCTGAGGACCAGCGGAACAGAGCCCAAGATCAAGTACTACACAGAGCATCGGCCAGACCCCAGCAAGGGGTGAGTGTGATTGTATGCAGTGTTTTGCTGCTTACTGTGGTGGGCAAAGGGAAATAGCAGGATTCATTTGGTGTCACTCGCCTACAGCGTCTTTTGTGCATTTCAGTGTGCTAGCGTGCCATCGGGCATGAATGCACACATACACATGTATGCATTTGGTTTGCTTGAGCATATTTCTGCGTACATGCACGTATGCACACGTATGTACATGCCTGGATTTTTGTCTGCTTACGCACATTTGTGCACCAGTACCGCACATGCAGGCATGCATGTATGCACACACATGCACATGGACATGCACACACACACACACACACACACACACACACACACACACACACACACACACACACACACACACATGCATGCACATGCACATATGCCACACCCACTTACATGCACACGCATGCATGCATTTACATACAGGAATGTATGCATAAAACTTGCTGTGAACACATTGTGTAAATGTAGAACTCTTGTAGGGTTGTTTTTTGGTTTATATTTTTTCGGCTTGTGCACATTCTACAATTTGACAGTCACACATCCCTTCATTCATTCATCCATCCATTCGTTCATGCATTTGTCCCCTTTCCCTGATGCCTGCACACATAGCCCATTCCCTGAAAATACCACGGTGATTGGAAGCAATGTGCTGTTGTTCGCTGCAGATTGGATCGAGCAGGCGCGGAGCGAGAACTTGAAGACATTGTGAACAACATCAAACAGCATTTCTTCCAACCTGAAAAGTTTGGCCTCCTCCCTCGCCCGGATGCTTGAGCGGGGTGTCAGATGAAGTGAAGCGTAGCAGAGAGGCTGCAGATCTTTTCAGCTGGAAAAAGTGTGCTCCTCATTCCCCCATGTGTGAACCGGCAAATCAAATGAAATCCTCAGCATGGCAAAGCTTTTCAGTGTGAAGTGTTTTGAGTGGCTGAAGGGTAACACCAAATTTTCCCTGACTTTCTCGGTTTGGATCTATTTTGTTTTGAACAGTGATACAGGCATGCCATGTCTGAAAAAAGGGGAGAAGACAGAAAAAAGAGAAGAAACTATGAAATATAACATCCTTGCCCCCCTCCCCCCCCCCCCCCCCTTTTTTTTTGTTTTTTTTGTTTTTGTTTACACCATTATTGCCAAAGGATGTTCAGCTGATTACCCATTCCAGTTTTGTATTTTGGAATTTTTAATTTCTGGGGGTGAGGGAAGGGTAGGTCAAGTTTTTTGTGTGTGTTTGCTTTCTTCTCTGCGTTTTTTTTTTTTTCCTCCTTTTTTTTCTTTTTTTTCTTCTCTCCTTTTTTTAACTTGTGTGACAAAATGTGAGGGCATGTAATGGATCAGTGTTGAGCAGCCTGGTCAGCTACCAACAGGCTGAGCAGGGGGCATGTCAAAAACTTTCACGTTTTTCTCAGACACCACCTCATAAACATGCTCTATGTCAAACATTGCTTTATGGTGCTGCTGACTGAGACTTTACCTGTTTATGTGGCATGCTGCATTCGTGTTCATGATAGCACTTCAAGGTCATGGCAGTGTCAAACAGTTGTAACGAAAAAATTATGTGCTTATCCAGTTCAAACTTTGTATGATTGTCAGTTACACAGTCTAGATATGGTTATACCTAAAAAATGTGATGTGCTTATCCAGTTAAGTTCAAACTTTGTATAAGTTACATAGTCCAGATCATGGTTATACCTAAAACATGTGATGTGCTTATCCAGTTAAGTTCAGACTTTGTATGTTTGTTAGTTACATAGTCTAGATCATGGTTATACCTAAAAAATGTGATGTGCTTATCCAGTTAAGTTCAAACTTTGTATGATTGTTAGTTACATAGTCTAGATCATGGTTATACCTAAAAAATGTGATGTGCTTATCCAGTTAAGTTCAAACTTTGTATGATTGTTAGTTACATAGTCTAGATCATGGTTATACCTGAAAAATGTGATGTGTTTATCCAGTTAAGTTCAAGCTTTGTATGATTGTTAGTTACATAGTCTAGATCATGGTTATACCTAAAAAATGTGATGTGCTTATCCAGTTAAGTTCAAACTTTGTATGATTGTCAGTTACATAGTCTAGATCATGGTTATACCTAAAAAATGTGATGTGCTTATCCAGTTAAGTTCAAACTTTGTATGATTGTCAGTTACATAGTCTAGATCATGGTTATACCTAAACAATGTGATGTGCTTATTGGGTTAAGTTCAAACTTTGTATGATTGTCAGTTACATAGTCTAGATCATGGTTATACCTAAAACATTTGATGTGCATATCCACTTTAAGTTGAACTTTATACAATTATTAGTTACGTAGTTACATAGTCTAGATCATGGTTATACCTAATAATTAAAAAAAATGGTTGTGCTTATCCAGTTAAATGAAACTTTGTAATGTTAGTTACATAGTCTAGATTGTAGTTATACCTAAAATAAATATGAAAAATTGATGTGTTTTTCAGTTAGTTACATAGTTGAGATTATGGTTACACCTCAAACATTGGATGTGCTTATCCAGTTAAGTTCAGACTTTGTATGATTGTCAGTCAAATAGTAAACTTTACATAGCATGGTCGTACCCTTATTTTTCACTTTTGCTTGTATTCAAGAGAAATTCAGTTGACCTGGTCTCTGATTTGACAACAACTTCACATCACAAGAGCATGGTCATACCTTTATTTTTCACTTTTGCTCATATTGAAGAGAAATTCAGTTGACCTGTTTTCTGATTTCACAACAACTTCACATCACAAGATCATGGTTGTACCTTTATTTTTCACTTTTGCTTGTATTCAGGAGAAATTCAGTGGGCCTGTTTTCTTTTTTGACAAAAACTTCATATCACGAAATCATGGTTATACCTTTATTTTTCGCCTTTGCTTGTATTCAAGAGAAATATTCAGTTTTGACGAAACTTAATGTTGGCTTTCTCTCAGATACTAAATGGGGTCTTTCATCTTTATATTACATTGTTTGGGGTGAACAGATTTTTTTAATTTTTGTTTTGGTGTACAGATTCATACCAGGTTTGATGACCAGTGTGTCAGAAACATAAAATGCAAATTGTGTCATTCAGATTCTTGTCCAGTGTAGTTTAGCCAGTGTAATGTCACTGCAGACATTGGAAAAGATGCACAATATGTTTTGTGTGACTGGTGTGTCCTTAAGGGAACTAGCACAGTTGTTTCGGGTCTTGTATTTGAGTTGTGAGTATCTTTGGCACTGCTCTTCTTGTTGCTGTATTGTTTCTCCCTAGACTTAAATAGACAGGTTCAAACTTGCCCAATGCTGTTTCCGAGAGACGGAGAAACAGAGACGGACTTGTATATTATGTTGAGGACATTGTGGTATATGTTCCAAATCATGGTATCTTTAGTGACTCCGGCACTCAAAAACTGGGCGACAGTGTCAGAGATGGTATTTATATGTTGTGTATGTGTCGGTGTTTGATTCACCAGAACTTGTTTTGAATTGTTGTTTTGACAGAGGCTTTAAAAGTGATTTAATTAAGAGTGTCTGATTGTTGTTGCTGAGGCAGAGTGTGCATGGGGAGTGTTTCCTCTCGAGTATTGAAATGAAACCCAACCCAGAATGAAGCTTTCATCTTGATTTACTTTATATTGCTCGGTGTTGTGTATATTTATGCCTATGATCATGCAGTTAGGATTCCTTTGAAGACAGAGTGGCTGTGAGTGGTAAAGGAGGTAGCACTCTCAAAAGATTTTTTCAGGTATTTGACATCTGGTGTTTTATTTGTAAGCACAAGATACTTGATTTTGGGGTGCTCTTTTTGTTTGTATTGTGTTGTAGGGGTGTGCTTTTTGTGTGTGTGTCGTGTGTTTTTGTTTTGTTTTTGTTGTTGTTTTTAGGTGAGTTCAAAATGATATTGTCTATCATGAGGTTAATCCAACATTTTTTATTTATTAATCTTCTGCTGACTGATACTTAAATGTTAACTGCCACTGTCAGTCATCACCACAGCTGATTCTGTTAACATAAATGTAAGTCTTGTTAGTTAGTTAGTTTGTTTGTTTGTTTGCTTTGTTTTTCCATGTGTACTCAGTCTCATTGTAATGATTTTTATTTGATTTTTTCACACTGTATATCACATACAATGTAGTGCCAAAGTTTGACCAGAGGTAAAAAGAACAGAAAAAGGTTTTCTTCTTTCTTTTACTGGCCACCAGTCAAACAGCTCATTATTCAGTTATCTTTCATGATGCTAATATGTTGTTGCAGTATTTCTAGCTGTAAATTAAGACCTTTAAATTATGATCATATCTCTTGCTTTAGAGACTTCAAGATTTTACTTTCACGTGCATAATCATTGACTAGTCAAATGCAGACTAAAAGTAGTTCAGTGAATAATTAGGTATTCAGATGAAACACAACAGTTTTGTGTTTGATGTGTTGATAGCAACTTTCAGGCTGTCTAAGCCTCATCCTTTTTTTCTTTTCTTTTTCTTTTGTATACTATTTCTGGGTATAGTAGTCCCTTTTTTGATAGCTACGTTTCCTTGATTTTTAGGGCTGTCTTAAAATGGGGGTTCCAGTGTACTACATATATATATATATCTGTACTCCTACATTTTACAACTATGCTTCCAATATGCTGTGATCAGATCTAATGGGGCTCGTGTGTTACAGATCAGCCGCTTGGTTGATACACATATGTGATAATAAAATCAGTGTACTCTAAATGGAATTTGTTTAATGTGCGCTTCGTAATTTAAGAGACAGTATGGGTCATTGGTAAAGGCGCTGGACATGGTATCAGGAGATTGTGGGTTACAGTATGGGTCATCTGTAAAGGCGCTGGACATGGTATCAGGAGATTGTGGGTTACAGTATGGGTCATCTGTAAAGGCACTGGACATGGCATCAGGAGATTGTGGGTTACAGTATGGGTCATCTGTAAAGGCGCTGGACATGGCATCAGGAGATTGTGGGTTACAGTATGGGTCATCGGTAAAGGCGCTGGACATGGCATCAGGAGATTGTGGGTTACAGTATGGGTCATCGGTAAAGGCGCTGGACATGGCATCAGGAGATTGTGGGTTACAGTATGGGTCATCGGTAAAGGCGCTGGACATGGCATCAGGAGATTGTGGGTTACAGTATGGGTCATCGGTAAAGGCGCTGGACATGGCATCAGGAGATTGTGGGTTACAGTATGGGTCATCGGTAAAGGCGCTGGACATGGCATCAGGAGATTGTGGGTTACAGTATGGGTCATCGGTAAAGGCGCTGGACATGGCATCAGGAGATTGTGGGTTACAGTATGGGTCATCGGTAAAGGCGCTGGACATGGCATCAGGAGATTGTGGGTTACAGTATGGGTCATCTGTAAAGGCGCTGGACATGGCATCAGGAGATTGTGGGTTACAGTATGGGTCATCTGTAAAGGCGCTGGACATGGCATCAGGAGATTGTGGGTTACAGTATGGGTCATCTGTAAAGGCGCTGGACATGGCATCAGGAGATTGTGGGTTACAGTATGGGTCATCTGTAAAGGCGCTGGACATGGCATCAGGAGATTGTGGGTTACAGTATGGGTCATTGGTAAAGGCGCTGGACATGGCATCAGGAGACTGTGGGTTCAAATCTTAATTGAGGCAGTGCAGAAGTAACTTCTCGCCCCCCTCCTTGCCCTGATATAACTGCACTGGCTGACTGGGCGTAAAACACCAGGTAAGTTACTTACTTACTTACTCACCCCCCTGCCCCTCCCCTACCCTACCCACCACCTTCCACCACCTTCCCCCCCCCCCCCCCCCACACCCCCATTACTCCCTCGCCCTTTCCCTCTTGGGGTTTGCAGCGGTGGAGTCAGCATCTAGACCTTCGGATGGGAAGAAAAAAAAAAAAACAAGGTCCTGGGTGCTACAAGCACACACATGGTGAAGAGCCCAGGATGGCAACAAACAAAAACAGTTGCCCTGGCAAGATTCTGTAGTCAGTTCCACTGACTTCGTTTAGGGAAAGAGGCCCAGATTTCTCATCTGAAACATTCATTTTTCCATCTGGTACAGTGCAGACTGGTGTTTACTGATCTTTAGTGACCAGTCCATCTTACCTGGTAGACCTGTGTAACCTTTACTGATCATTGGTGACCAGTCCATCTTACCTGGTTGACCTGTGTAACCTTTACTGATCATTGGTGACCAGTCCATCTTACCTGGTAGACCTGTGTTACCTTTACTGGTCATTAGTGACCAGTCCATCTTACCTGGTAGACCTGTGTAACCTTTACTGGTCATTAGTGACCTGTCCACCAAACCTGGTAGACCTGTGTAACCTTTACTGATCATTAGTGACCAGTCCATCTTACCTGGTAGACCTGTGTAACCTTTACTGATCATTAGTGACCTGTCCACCAAACCTGGTAGACCTGTGTAACCTTTACTGATCATTAGTGACCAGTCCATCTTACCCGGTAGACCTGTGTAACCTTTACTGATCATTAGTGACCAGTCCATCTTACCTGGTAGACCTGTGTAACCTTTACTGATCATTAGTGACCTGTCCACCAAACCTGGTAGACCTGTGTAACCTTTACTGATCATTAGTGACCAGTCCATCTTACCTGGTAGACCTGTGTAATCTTTACTGATCATTAGTGACCAGTCCAGCATACCTGGTAGACCTGTGTAACCTTTACTGATCATTAGTGACCAATCCATCTTACCTGGTAGACCTGTGTAACCTTTACTGATCATTAGTGACCAGTCCAGCATACCTGGTAGACCTGTGTAACCTTTGATACGCTGGTCTTTATTACTCTGTCATGTACTTTGCCATCAGTTTCATGTGAATCAGGAATAATAATGTCTATCTTCATGAGGCATGTCCTGGCTTTGTTATTCCAGTGATATAGTTGATGTGAATGTGTGTATCACAAGTGGCATTATAGTTACATGAGTAACAAATAAATAAATTCAGTTGTGAAAGACTTGGGCTATAATCTCAGAGTTTTACTTTCACTCAGATTAAATTTATATCTGGGTAAATTCTGACTGTACAGTTGGTAAAGTCTGCATTTGAATATGTGCTTTTGCCTCCTGTTTGGGACATTTCCATTTCTGTGCTGAGAATAAAGCAGATTTATTATGCCTGCAGTCAAATTATTGAGCTGTTTTATGTTGTGCTTCAGTCTTACTGTTAAGCATAATGTTGTGATAAAACAATAATGGTAAAACCAGATTGCAGTTTGAGCAAAAATACAACATATTGTTCTAAGCTGCCGTAATGTGTGATCTTGATATATGCAGTAATGAATAATCTACAGGGTTATTCTTAAATCTCTTTCCGTTTGAGCAACGACAATCATCACTACTTTTACACCCTCGGCCAATTAGGCCTTATATTATCAAAAGGTTGATATGGGATATGAATATGATCTGATTTATCAGGCACGAAAACATAATGTGACTGTGAGCTGTACACACCCAGAATGCGACTTGGAAGAACTCAAAGTTTGGACTGGGTCTGGAACCCACGCTAGCTGCGTTTGCTGAAGGACTGCAGCCCACTGTTTTGTTGCTATGTTAGACCACAACTTGGAAGAACTCTCTCACCCTGTTTGGACTGGGTGTCGAACCCATGCTAGTTGCTGAGGCTGAATGACAGCGCAGCACACTGGATCGTTACTGCGTTCGCCCGCAGCTTGGAAGAACTCTAGCTCTCACATTGCACGAACTGGGTGTGGAATCCACACTAGCTGCTGTCTCAGAATTACAGTGCATTTTGCACACTGGATTGTTGCTGTGTTAGACCACAACTTTTAGAGGAACTCTCTTATCCTGCACTTGACTGGGTGTCAAACACATGCTAGCTGCTATCCATGAAATTACAGTGCATTGTTGCTGTGTTACACCACAGACCCCTGTTCATAAGCATGTTTGAAAGCACGGAAAAAGTTTCAGCGAGGCTGGTACGAAAATAAAGTTTCTTCCAACCGTCCAAGAGATCCTGGGAACAGTGTGGAGTTTCCAGTGTTTAGAATGGCACCAATGGCACCTAAGTGAGGATCACAGTTAAGGGGGAGACAGGGTTGGGGAGGGGGGGGGGGGGGGGGGGGACACACACAGTCACACTGCTTATAAGAGACCACAAAGCTGGACAGGAAAGGGTACACACTTTCATATTTTTACCCTGACTGTCACTGTGTCAGGGTATGCAGCTTTGCCAGTGAGTACATAATCAGTACAAGGGTACATAACTCATTTACTAATTTGGTTGCTGTTTCAGCTATTAACGTGGGTACAAATTTTTTGTTTAATTTTAAATTGTTATTTTTTAGTCAATATAATATATATATATATATATATATATATATATATATATATATATATATATATATATATATATATATATATATATATATAAGAAAAATGGTCTTGAAGTTGAAAAAGTGTAGAGTTCTCAACAACAGAAAAGAGTGTGTGGAGTTAGAAAGCCTGTTGTCAGAATGCAAATCCCAGACCTTGAGCATAATGGTGGTAATAGTTCTCTTTTCTTATTTCCCCCTCCTCCCTTACCAAAGACTACCCTTCTTTTCTGACCACTTTGGTTTTATTCTGTTTTTGTCCTTTGCAAGGCAGTTCATTCATTTCTCAGACCCTCAGATCTGTCATGTACACTGCAGTGAAAGTGTTGGTTATTAAGATCAAGCAAAATGTTTCAACCTTTCTATATAGTTTTAGTAACCATGGCCTATTTTCAAGGTCACAGGAACAATCAAAAAGGTACAAATTAAAGTTGTACTTCAGCAAGTTACGATTTGATTGAGTTTGTTTTTGCATAACTGATATATAACTGACATGGTCCCACACAAGCACAGAGTGATTTTCTGTGGCATGACAAAGGGAGACAATTGAGTGACTCCTTGGCAGGCTCAGCACAAACTCTAATGTTCTGGTTGTCTCAAACATTTCTTTGACAGCAGAAGCTTTCAAACTTTGCCTGATTTTAGTCTCTTTGTCTGGTCATTGCCATTTTTTTTTCATGATCCAGCTTGGCATGCTGAAAAACACAGAGGCATTAAGAAGGTGCAACTGAACATTGCATTTTCTCTGTAAGGATTTGTTGATTGACTGTAATCAATTTGTTTGTATGCTTATGATGTACAGATATTACAGGGGTGTCATTGACCATTCTGGAAGATGTTAGTGACTGGGACATGTGTTCAAGAGAAATGTTTCCCACATTCGGGGCCCTGCAAACTATCAGTGGTTTGTATTTTCTCAAATCTCTTATTTATATAAATGACGTCTTACCAACATGAAAATAAACTTGATTCAATTTTACCTCTTGATACCAGTGTATGGGACCTTGATATGTTTTCAAGGTCAGTGGGAAATCTTGAGTTGTCTGTTCCTGTTTGCATGTGAGTCATTTGGGCATTCATTTGCCGATTTGGTGTGTAATATAGTCACTGGGGGAAAAGTCAGTTCCCGACTTTCCATGAGTAACTACTTGCCTATGGTCCATTCATCACTGCCATTGTATGAGGTTTTTGTTTTGTTTGTTTGTTTGTTTGTTGTTGTTGTTGTTTGTTTTGTTTGTTTGTTTGCTTTTTTTTTTTTTTTTACTAAACTTTACAACACAAGGATGCAGATTTAGGAAGATCCAGGTACGAATGCCAAATATCTCTGCCACAGTTATTTAACTTTCGCAGCTTCAAGAACCTACAGATAACTGTCCCAAAGGTTCTTGGGAAGAAGAGCTGGGACTGGCTATGGCTGCACACTCTGTGGCAGTGGGTGAAATCCAGCAGGCCAGTAGTTGCTGTTTGGAATGTGCTGTTGGTTCACTGACATGTGCAGTTTGTAGCACCTTTTTTTTTTTTTTCCCTTCTTTTTTTCATATCATTCATACACCCAGTGAACATTTTTACTCCAGATGTTGAGAGATTTTAGATTTTCAAATGTTTTGCTTCATTAATCAAAAATGAATTTTTGGGGTACTAATTCACACCTTGTGTTTTGTTGTTGTTGATGTTGTTGTTGTTGTTTCGTGTTGGCTGTTTATTGGTTTCAGTGTACACAAAGTCCTAGCTTTTAATCTTTGTGATCAGGCATTCATCTTTTCCTTCCACAGTCGTGCACTTTTGTGCATGTCAGAGTGTCCATCCTATCTACATCTGGACGATGTTTTAGTGTAGGATCAAGTGGCACAACAATTTCATGTTTTTTGATGAATACAGTATTGTGTATTATTATGTTACCTCAAAAAAAAATGTTCACCTTCCACAAGAAAACAGAGGCACTGGTCAGGAGACCCCCATTTGGGCTTTTGGACAAGCATATATATGATTTCATCATAAATGTTTGTTAAATTTGGAGCTTCCATTCAGCTTCTGTCTAAAATGTCAGTCAAATAGTTGTTCCCTTCTGCAAGTCTCACACCCTGAATGTAATGGAACGCATCCCCATTTCCAAACTCCAGCACGAATAATGCCAACATCTTTCAGATCAAGAACCTAATTAATTGTTCCTTTCTGCAAGTCTCACACCCTGAATGTAATGGAAAACACCCCCATTTCCAAACTCCAACACAAATAATACACAGACATCATTCAGATCAAAACAGAACTATTTTTTTACCTAGGGCAGACATGCCTCGTGTTCAGGTGCACACTTCAGCATATGTTGTTTCCAAAGTCTTAGGCTTTTCACAAATTTTACAGAGGGCACTGACAGCGTGAAACTTATAGGGATAATGTTTGTAAACAGATGTGCAGAGATAAAGTGTTTTTTAGTGGAATAACCAATTATTGTGTGACCTATAGTTCTCAGCTCCTGGGTAATGTCAAATTTAGATACAAGGATATTTATTCACCAATGACATTTAAATGTGCACAGGAATATATTGGATTTATATTATTTCTGTAATAGGTCTGGTTATGTTCAAGATTACACCTTTTGCTTGTTTGACATTCAGACTTACTTATACCTGCTCTGTCTCTCTCTCTGCTTTAAAAAATTTTTATTAAAAAATCATGGTGTTTCTTTACAAGCATATTTGTTTGACCCCACGTACTACATCATGAGGCTCCATTGTATTTCTGCCTCTCTTTTTTTTTTTCCTTCTTTTTTCTACACATGCTCACTGCAGTGTTTGGACTGGTTGGTTTCTGTTAACCAATATTAAAGAATGTTTAATCTGTGGGACTCAGTGGTTCATGTGTGTGTGTATATGTGTGTGTGTGTGTGTGTGCGTGCGTGCATGTGTTTGTGGTTGCAGACCATGTGATCAGTATACAGTATTGCTCTACTCACAAGAAATGGAGCCACAAAGATTTGTGTGTGTGTGTGTGTGTGTGTGCGTGCGTGTGTTTGTGGTTGCAGACCATGTGATCAGTATACAGTATTGCTCTACTCACAAGAAATGGAGCCACAAATATTTGTGACTGTAATAATTATATTTGTGTAGCACCCCATCTTCCAAACACTGTATTAGTGCAGAGTGCTTTACGGTAACCTAGCAGCAAGTGTACAGACACACATAATGCCAAACTCCAAGCACTGGTTTACGACATCCTTCCTTCAACCACTGCCATAATTATGTCTGAAGACTGTTGGCTAACTGACACTTTTTCGTGAGGACTCAAATAGAGGTACATTTGTTACAGACAACTGAAATTATATCAGGTGTTTCTTTAATATCTGCCCACATTGCCAATACCCTCACAAATAAAACCAAAATTGCTTGAATTGAGATGGAGCTCATTTTTTATCTGCGGTGTGCACACCTCATGTGTGCTTTGGTGCTATGTTGACTGTGTGTGTGTGGGTGTGTGTGTGTGTGTGTGTGTGTGGAAGTTCATTCTGACTGCATTTTGTTCTTTGCTTTGTAATGGGCTATGTGCTCCAATTTTGAGAAATTATAGCACATTAAAAAACAACAAAAAACTTAAAATATTATTATGTTGCCTTCACAGTCTTGTTAGTACCCAAACCTTTTGGCGGGTGCTGACAGTGTCAGTGGACAGATGCACAGAGATAGAGTGCCCCTTCAATGGCGTAACCAATTCTGGCAGTTTGGAGGAAGGTGCCAGAAAGCAAGGCTTGGAGTGTGACTTAATACCTCATTTATGGACAGCCAGGATAGAAACATGGCTACAAAAAAAGTCAGTTTAAGAATAGTCTTTAAACAGAAGTTTTAAGGGCTGTTGTAAAAGATGAAGGGTCAGGGTGATGGAATATTTCAGGCAAATTGTTCCAAATGCATGGGCCAATGGAAACAGACATATTTTACAGATTGTAGGGTGTGTGTTTTTTTGTTTGTTGTTTGTTTGTTTGTTTGTTTGTTGTTGTTTTTCTCACACAGGGGTGACAAAGTTCTGGTTGTCTTATGCAGAAGGTAATTATCTGGTTTGAGTGACAGGTTCAAGGAGATTAGACAGGTACTGAGCGGATGTTCCTGAGCCCATCCCTAATAATAATAATAGACCATATGTGGTCTCTGCATGGGGACATTAACTTGATTAAGCCTCAACATTTTGGACTGAATATGATGTGTTTCTGGTACTAGTCAATGCAGAATTTGAAGAATAGGATGTCCAGCCGTTCGGATTCTTTTGCTTTAACACACAGTTAAACCCTGTTGTCGTATTCTCAGTCTTTTGCAGCTTGTAAATTTTTGTAGTTTTCTTGTGAGAACAAGCATTAAAAGTAATCAGGCATATATGAAGGAGATGGTGGTTGAAAACATGTAGGCACATGAAGGAGATGGACTCATCTAAATCACATTTAACAGTTCAGTTCAATTCAGTTCAAGGTGGTAGCTATGCACTCTAAAAAGCCCATATGCGCTCCACCCTGTCTCTCAGAAGTGTCCCCAATGTTGCCTTTGAAATGGTTTCAAGGAAGGTCGTCTAGCATTCCTCTTCCCACGCCTCTCTCCTCCAGGCGATTGATGGTGTGACGTCCTTGGCTTTGTGCCTATAGGTAGTGTCTCAAGCTTCTCAACACTTCAGAATTTGACACAGTGGCATCAGTAATAAGGCACTTCGCATACTGCAGACTTGAAAGAGTTACAAATCGCATTTGTAATATTAATAATAGCAGCATTTGTAATATTAATAATTGCAGTCATTTCTATGGTGCAGTATTTCACTGGCAAAAGTGAGCACACTTCACTTTACAAGACGAACACAAAACCTCAAAAGTAATATATATATATATATACATTATATATATATATATATATATAGAGAGAGAGAGAGAGAGAGAGAGAGGAAGAGAGAGAGAATTGATTTTATAAAGGATATATATATATATATATATATATATATATATATATATATATATATATATATATAGTATTCTACACACACACACACACCACACAGGCAGGTGCAGAAAGAATAAAATGGTTCTCCTCCTCTCTCAACCCCCACCCCCGCGCCCCTTTTCTGTTAGCTGTGACATCTTTTTTCCCACAGTAACACCACTGAGCCAGTTTGCCCGTGGACGAACGGACAGCTTGTCATGCACCGATCAGTCTTCAAATGGCCGCAGGGTTCGTACTTGGCGGTGTTTCCAATTAGCTTGTCGCGGTTTCACAAACGCTAAAAGGAAGCGGCCAAGACTATCAGCGTGTAGGAAGTCGAGCAGCAGTCGACTACTTCCTGGTCGGTTAGTCATGTCATTTTGTTTTCCCTAGTCTTTTGTTGCGCACACTGGCAGATGCTGCATCATCTGGTAAGTGTTTTGATTGTTACATCACCCTGGTAACGGATTTGATGGGGTCTTCGCAGGTTTTGAGATAGGATGCCTCTTCAGTCTCTGTCCCAGCGAGTGAAGGCCAAAGGCTAAAAGTCAAGAGCGAAATTCGATCGGATAAAGCATTAAAAAACAAAAACAAAGCACAACACCAAAAAGAAAATAATACACGCAATAATACGCGGTGCAGGGGTTTCTTACTGATGTAGCTGATTTATTTGTAACTATTAGACCAGCTGCGAATCCTAGACTACGGTCTAATCAGCGGGCGGCATAATGCGAATGTTGACAGCGTGAAGAATGTGTCAAAGACCGATGGAAAACCGTCAGGTCATTTTCAAGAGTCAGTTTGAGTGCCTGTCACCAACTCCGTATGTTCAGACACGTTATAATAATTGAGGCTGCATTATGAGGATGAAGGACATGATATAAAGCTTTGATGTTTTTAATCTCACCCCGTTTTGTTTTTATCTAGCATAAAAACAGTAACAGTCTAACACGAAATTGTGTTCAGAAGGTTCTCATCTCAATGAACTGAGACTGAAAACTGCTGAGCATCACCAATACATTATCTATAAACATGTACGTGATTAAATGTAACCAAGTTTTGTTTTTAGATTTGGCTTTTTGTGTTGTTGTTTTTGTTTTTTATAATAATAATAAAAGATTTTTAGAGGATTATATAAACATATAATATATATATATATATATATATATATATATATATATGTATTATTATATATTTAATTTATTTTTATTTTTATTCTCACCAAGTGAAAGCAGTTGAGGGAATGTTTCTTGGTGTTTGTTCACTCATTCGTCATCACTATCACTTAGTCACTAGTAACTTAGTGTCAGTCATATTTATAGTATCACACCCATACAACAATACAACTCTATTATTATTCAGACTATTACCAAAAACAAGCCATAGTGCCAAGTGCTACTGCTGTAACTGAGTACAAAGCCCTTTCAGAATCATACACATGCCAGTGATAAATTAAAAAGTTGTTACAATTGAACTTAAATTATGGAAGCAAAACTGGGGGGGGGGGGTAAGAATGAACCATTTCACCCTTGAAATTAACCAAGACAGGTAGCCATAGTATCAGGACTAGGTAGAAATCTGACAAATGATACAGATCTATGTATTAATTAATTAAACATTTCACAATACTGATAGTGATACATGATATATTCATGTACTAATTCAGTGACACATATGAATTTAATTTTAAGTACATATTAAAATTAGGTTTTAACTCAGTAACTCTTTGTCTTCATTGTGTGCTTTTTTCAGGGGTGGGGGGGGGGGGGGTGGAGATGGATGTTATGTGGGACAAAGTGCTTATACTTTTAGAGCAAGCTTGTTTAAGTGTGAAATTATGCCCCAAGGCATTCGTGATGCACCCAAAAACAAAAACAGAAAAGTCACACACACCTGCAAAGTTAGCTGTTCAGTGCTTGATCTTTTACTAGTTTTACTTTTAGAATATATTGTGATTTGGAGTTACACATTTATAACACTAACAGGTTTTATTCTGGGGTGATTCTTTACCAGCTTTAGGGTATATAATTTCAGAAAATTGGGGCCACTTGGCCCTTTAGAGGACAAACATTTTGCACAGGGTCATTATCAATTTAATAAATATATATAATATATGCCTTTAGGTTAGGGCAGCATGCTGTGGTTGTAAACTGTGGCTTGCGTGGTCATAAAATCAGTCACTGAGTCAGTGAATTCTGTGGTTGACTCAGTGAAACAGTGATTGAATGTTAAGCAGCTGCTCATTCATAAATAACTCATGATTAACTGTATCAACTATCAATCATGATAGCTGGTTCAGTGAATTAGTTGCATACATCATGCTGAACACTCCATTCTGTAGTTGACAAGACAGGGGCACTCACAGTCACACTTAGTAGTACACTGTCATAGTCACAGTCATGCAAATACAGATCAACCTCTTTATGATTTTCTTTTATGAATTAATACAGCAAAGGTGCTCAGAGTCAGAGACTGTCAAAGTTCCTTCTTTAGAAAACTGTGTTCAATGTAATTTTAAGAGTATTGGTGTAAACATCAAATCAGGCATCAGATTTTTATGCATCAGGCATCAGATTTTTATGCTAGTACCGTAGTAGTACTAGTAGTACTAGTAGTAGTAGTAGATTAGATGGAATTTAATCTATTGAGTACTTTTTAATTTTAGGGCAGTTTTTGTGAATTTTGGTCAAAATTAATCTTTTGGAATCAGTTGTCTGAAAAATAGTCTTAAAACTAAAAGAGGGATGGCTCTTGGTCATGGGTTCCTTTGTGTGACAATTGATAGGAAAGTGATGCTTTAAAACAAAAAACAAAAAACCCCTCTTTTTTAAATGGTTTCAGACTCAGAGTGCCAGTAAAGTGCATTGGTCTCTTGTGAATATCGGTTGTCATCGGTCTCTCTCAGCTCCTTTAAATCAAACCTCAAGACATCACTTTTTCCCAAAACTATAGACCTGCCATATATTTTGCGTTCCAAGCTGCTGTCTTCATCTGTTTCTTCAACCATCTCAAGTCTTTTTGCTGCTCATTTTAAGTTGTGTGTGAATTAAGTTTTGTATGATCAGTGTGTGTGCGGGTGCCTGTGTCTGTGCATGTATGCATATGCTTAGAATAGTCTCTACGGACAAAATTTTGCACTTTATAAATACCGTAGTTATTATTATTAATATTATATATAAAGGTGTCCTGGCAACAGAGGTTCCACTACTGCACCAAAAGAGCCAGGAATACTAGGACTGTGTGCAACTGGTGATGGTGAAGTAGAGCTTCATGTCTTCGGATGTCAGTTGACATATTAGGGACAAACTGTGACCAGTGCCGAAGCATAGTTCAGTGTTGCTTTACGTCCACAGAAACCATAGGGCTTGTTAGGACAGAAAGCCCAGGATGGCTACCTCAACTTTCACACAGCTCCTGAACTCTGTGTGCAACTGGGAACACTAAATCACTTTTATTTTTACTTCACCCAGATCTTATCTTGAAGGAGTTTGTTTTTTAAGAGGGTAATTCCACAGTGTTCTGCAAAGTTAATTTGATCAGGAGAAGAGAATCAAGGTAGAACTTGAAAAAGGCAATCCTCATGAATGCAAGGTGATTTTTAACAAACAGGACAACAAATCCACTGGAAAAAAGCTGCTATCTTTTTTTCTTCTTTTTTATAGTTTATTCCATTTCCATTGATAGGGGCTTTGATGTTTCCCCTTTAACTTAAAGTTTAATTAAAGGACCACCCATGGTATAAATAATCCACGTGCAGTTGTGCACTGTGCTGGTTTTGGTTTAAAGAAAAATTTATTCATTCATCGTAATCATAAGCTCAACAAGTAAGTACAGGAAACAAAAGCATTATGTGTTGGCTTTCCCTCATAGGCCACTAACTGACCTCTCCTGGTCAGAACAGAATCTACACTACCATAGGCAGAGAACTTTCCACTCTCCTGGCCTGATTCCTTGCCCCCCCCTACATAAGCTCAACAAGTAAGTACAGGAAACAAAAGCATTATGTGTTGGCTTTCCCTCATAGGCCACTAACTGACCTCTCCTGGTCAGAACAGAATCTACACTACCATAGGCAGAGAACTTTCCACTCTCCTGCCCCCCCCCCTCATGCAATTGCAAATATTGTCAGCTCAATGTGCAAAGCTTTCACTGACTGACAGGACTGACTAACCAGACTCAGAGAGTGACTGGGGATGGTGCTCGCTAGTGCATACACAATGTCCTTAGGGTTGGCGGGCCTGCTGCTGAGGGAGTGCCAGAACCAAATCACCCCCAGCCAGGCTGCCTGCTTCTTCCCCCCCCTCACCCTACCCCATTACTGCCACTGGCACAGAATGTGGAATTTCTCTTACACTAGTTACAAATTTCTCTTCCAGCCACAGGCAGTTTATAAATAAGACTGATGTTAAAGTGAGGCATTGTGAATGTGATTCTGCAGAGGTCTCAAAGTTTGGGCTGTCTTGGTTGGTTTCCCTGGCAACATGTGTCATTAAACACACACACACACACACACACACACACACACACACACACACACACACACACACACACACACACACACACACACACACACGAGAACTTGAAATGCTGAAAGAAGGGATGATGTTAGTGGAGTTTAAAGAACATTAATAATGTGGAATTCCTGGCTTCATTTATCATTTTAGGTGCCAGCTCAGCCTTGTCAGGTCTTCATCTTCAGACTTCACCCATAAGATGGACACAATCATGTCTTTGAAAAAATGCTGATCATGCCATGGCCACTTTGAAAGGTCTGGCACCAGAGACAATAAAGCTGCATTCTGCGTTTTTAAAATCCCTGCGTTTATTTTATTTTTATTTTTTGCAATCTCTGACCTAGTTAGTGACTAGTTCTCCACAGCTTGCATTGTGCTTCTGAGGGACAAGCCCTCACTGGTACAGCCTCTAATCACCACTGATTGTACTTACTCATTACTGTGCTTACTGGGGCGGAGGGGGGGGGGGGGCATAACTGACTGCTGTTTCTAGTTCTCTAGTTCTCTGTTTGAACAATAATGGAGTTTGAGAGCATTCTGATTTGAGAGAACAACTGCAAAATATGTACTCACCAGATAATACCCCTGTGTCTTTGGATGGGGGGGGGGGTATATTTATGTGTGTACTGTGTGTGTGTGTGTGTGTAAGAGAGAGAGCACTGTCCTCAGAATACTTGCCACTTCGCAGGTGTGCCTAATCAGACAATTGCTTGATTTTGTGCCAGCAGTTTGTTTTCCCATTTGTTTACTGAAACCAGTGACTACATCTATTGCTGAAACCAGTAAAAACTGAAAGAAATTTTGATAACAGTAAAAGCTCTTGTTCAGTTGTTCAAATAAATGCACCCCTCCCTGTGTTTGGGGTTGTACCATTGTCAAGAGAGAGAGAAAGGAAAAAAATGGAAAAGGGAGAAAAAAAATACACTGGGCTTCTCAGACTGCAAGCAACTTATGTAAATGTATGTGATGGGAGATGGGGTGTGTTTGTGCGGGTGGGTGTCTGCCCATCTATTGATTGTTTTTCTATTTGTTTGTTCAGCTTTTTTGTTTTGTTTATTCATCCGTGTGGCCATACTCCTGTAAGCTACTGTTTTTCCATTTGTTTGTTCAGCTTTTTTTGTTTATTCATCCGTCTGGCCATACTCTAGTAAGCTACAGTTGAGAGCTACACTTGCTAAGTTGTTGCATTACTGCAGTGGGACTACTAACAAATCAAGTGTATTTCACACACACACAAATCCTCTGGCTTCTCACCTTATTCCATAGGCACATGACACACAACCATAAATTAATAACATGATATGCATCTACACATTCTAATAATGTATGACAATGGTATGAATCTAGATAGAATCTACATAATATTATGTTCTAATAACATACCACAATGGCATGCATCGACACATTCTAATACAGTTCAACAGTCTATATATTCTATCATCTGTGTCTTTGATTTTAAGTTTAATATAGAAAACAAATATCTGAGAGAGAAAACTGTTTATTTCCTGTGCCTACAGTAATTGACAGGGCTGGCCAAGCCTTCCTCTCCAAGTCATTTCCAACAAGGAAGAGTGTAGGGATTCAACATAAGCAGTACAGCTGCACTCATGCAGGGTCAGACTGACAGGTAATTTAATTTTAGCTAAAGGTAAAACTAAACTAGTAAAAGCTGATCGTAGCATGGACAGGACAAAAACCAGTATGGAAAGCCAGTGGAGGAATTCAGTGTTTTCCAAAGAAATGGTTGGTCTTCATAAAAATTATAAAAATTATATATAAAAAAAAGTTGAATATTGAAGAGCAAGCTGTCAAGCATAAAATTTGTGTATTACGATACTACAGTATTACTTTGTACATTTGCCAGAATCTGATTTGGAGTAGAGTTTACTTCCTGGCAAATGATAGTGGATTTCCTTCTTTCATAGCTGGGCCTGTACCATCTTCCCTCTTCTTCCCTATAGTGTTCAACTTCCACTTTCTGAAAAATCACACATTTAGCAAATGCTGGTTTATTTAGATGTTTCCGTTATCCACAGAACTGTGACTTGGACTACAGGATCTTTAACAAGCATATGTGATCTTTTTTGTGTGCACCAGGGGGACCTAGATTTACAGTCTTATCCAGAGGACTTTTTTAAGAGTAAAAGACTTCCAATAATCTACTATTCTCATTGCATGAGATTAATTCACGACTTAAGAAGAGTGTATATAAACAAATTGAAAAAAGTAAATCTGCGATACCTTCTTGTTCAAGATATTTAGCAAGAGTAATATACAAGTTACGTTTAAATTCATGGAACACTAAATATTCACAGAATGTGACATGCGTTTGTAAAAATATTTGATCTGTTAAACTCATACTGCTTGATGTCCTATTACTAGAGTTATTTCAGAAAAATGGATATGACTTAAATGCTTACAACAATGTAAGAGATATTTTGTATAATACTGATGTTATCACTAATATTGTCAAATCAGTTGTTCATAGTCCTGTGGGAAAATTAGTATAAATAATAATTATATAATATATATATCGTATGTTTTTGTTTTTGGTCTAATATCATTTCAGTGTGAACAGACATAAAATAAAATATTGATTGATTTTTGTGTAAGAGTCTTCACAGAATTTGACTGGAGTGATCTCAGGGCGGGCATGTGACGGTCACCCATCCATTTGGTGATCACACTCAACTGTGCTTAACTTTGGCTTTCGAGAGCAAGTACTTGTGCTCTGTGCCACTTACTCTCTCAAAGTCTTTCTGACTCCAGCTATAAAGTGTAATCGAGTAGTACTGTGTTTTCACAGTTTTAGGTCATTTTCAGAAAGCAGGTTTTTAACTCAGTAACAGTCAGGTGGTAGATGTGGCCTTTCTAGGCATTTTGTTTTCTCGGGTAGGGGTGGGGAATGGGTGTGATGAACGTTTTTCCTCGACATTGACTGAAGAGTGCCAGGGTACGTACTTGTGCTCTTGTGTTTGCTAAGGAGTGTTGGCTTTGTTTGAAGCCAAGGAAGGCGAAGAATATTTTGACTTCAGTGAATGATTATGCGCATCTGTAATGATCAGTGTGTCCAGTCATGTAGTGCAAAGCAAAATGTTTTGGTTTTACAGTACTTAGACAAGTTAATGTTATCTTTTTCTCTCAGCGCTTTGAAATGTTTTCTTTGTGTGGTGATAGCTTCTTCTGAGCTTGACCATTCTCCAAGGCCCATAAAAAAAATGGATGGGCCTTGCTATTGGGCATTGGCATTCTTCATACCAAATTTGAAGGTCATCGAAACTATATTTTTTAAAAATCGGAGACTGTCATTGCGCAGAGTTCAAACTTGGTATGGTTGTTCATTGACAAGGTGGATGAGGTCAGAATGACTAATGCTCTTCAGAACTACAGCTCCAGGAACATCTATCAAGAACAGCTTTTTGTCCGAGACAAATTATATATTACTTGATTTAGCAGTTTGTTGTTTATGGCTGCAAGAACTGCATACAGACTATGTCTGTCATCATTGCTTGCAAAATGTGACTAGGAAGTGACCATTCAGCCAGTCACAATACAACAGTAGCCTGGAACAACCGTGAATCAAACAGAGCATTGAAAGTGCATTGGTGCAACCTCTTTCATACAGCTAATTGTTACAGTAAGACCACAGAAGATATAAATCTGTAGTAAGAAGTGGTGTTCTGAAGCAACCGTACCACAGAGCATGAGCACGTTTGGCAGAGTGGTAAGGCCGTGGCCAATGTGCTGGTAAAGCAGATGGATGCTGGTTCAAGTCTGCTTTGGCTCTCCTTTCTCTTCAGAAGTTTGTGGTTTATTAACACTGTCTTGGAACCTTGCCCCTTACAGTTAAGTGCAGTTAAAATTAAAGTGGCTGATGCTGCTGCCTGTCTCATTCTGTCGGTGACATTGTAGCATTAGGTACTTCTCCCTCCTCCCACTTCCTGGGATCTCAGTCCTTGCCAATACCTCTTAGAGAGTCTTTGGAGACCACAGCAGTGCAGAGCTACACCCAAAGTACGTTTGACATATTGTCGGAAAAGCGCAATTTGTATCAGTCTCAGTTCACTGAGAAAGGCTTCAAGAAAACTGAAAATTTCGAACACAATAACAGTGTGGTGTTACTGTTTTTATTTACACCAGGGGAAAAAATGCAATATTTATGCAAATATTTGCTTTTTGTGCGAACCTTCAAAATAATACAGATCTTATAAATGAAAAAAGTCCAGATCTGCCTCTCTGTCTGTGTCAATGCCATGAATGATTTGGCGCTTGACCCACTGACCCACTTAACCTGCTGAGATAAAATTTGGTGTGAAGATTCCTTGGGAGGTGAGGGTTCTGTGTGTATCTATAGCATTGGTAATGCCCTGTAATGCTGAAGATAGTTAAAGCAAATGAGTTACTCTCTCAAGTGTGTGTGTGTGGTGGGGGGGGGGGGGGGGGGGGTAACAGTCTCCTATTCTCCAAGCCACCCACCCAACCCATAAAAAATAATAATCAGGGAACACTAGTCTGTATCTACATATTAGCATGTGTTGTCTGCTGATACAACTTAGGGGTTAGTTAGCATTTGTCATACACATGTCTGCTTAAGAATAATAAGGGCCACTTTTCTGTTAATCCAAATCTGAGCTGAGTCCACCTGTCCCTTGAAAAGGCATATTTTAAACTTATTTTAGGGTGTGATTATTCATAGATTCACACATAATTTATTAGCCTCTAGTGAAAGCGCACATGCCTCAAAAATGAAAGATTCCATTGTTCATCATGCACCACAGACTGCAGTGACAATATGATGATGATGAAGTGTTGCTTAATGTCCTCAGATGTCAGCTGACATATTAGGGACAAGCTGTGACCAGCTGGGGTTCAATATAGCTTTACGTCCACGGAAACCAGAAGGCTCATTAGGACGGACAGCCCAGGACGGCCACCCCGACTCTCACACAGCTCCTGAACTATGGAGTGACAATATGCATATATATACTCTGCTGGTCTAACCATCGCTGATGACACTGTAACAGCCATCTTCCTATAGGAAAGTGGTCGAACTTTAAACAACATTGGTATTCGTATTTATAGTAATAATAACAACGGAAAGCTCTTCTACAGCGCAAATCCTTCAGCGGAATAAAGCATTATGCACTTATAGTTTCTGTACATGCCATGCATGCACTCTGGCAGAAGTGGTTTACCTCGGTTTGTTGCAAGGCTTGTCTAAACAGGAACGCTTTTTTGAGCTGAGCTTTGAACTCAGAGTGGGGAGATACCGCAGACTGGCAGGCAGCACATTTCAGACAGCTACATCTACAGACAGGGCGATGTGACTGTTCACTGAAAGGTTTCAAATGACCCTGATTAGGGTTTCCTGGCTTGAGGGTCCGAGGTCGGAGGGTGCATGCTTTTTTATATATTTTTTATATGTGCAGAGCAGTGTTGAAAGGTAAGATTAGGAGCATGCTGTGCAGTGGCCTGTGGCAAGTCTGACTCACAGCAAATTCTGCTGAGTGATAAACACTTGTTTGTTTGAAAAATAAAATCTAAAACAAGGATGACTGCTAGCATTCATGAACGAAAGACTGTAACTTGGCTGCGGTCATTTTAGGCCTCACGTGGCTCTAACTAGGCTGTTCAATATTTAGGTTGACCATAACCTTCTCTTTTTTTTAAACTTATAAATACTCCTACTAACTTTGACTGCCTGCAGGGGCACAGTGGTGACCTGTGGCCAGTCCTTTTGATGTCTTCACTACAGCCCACCGCTCAACCATAATAACAGTGTATGTACGTGTGTAGATTTATTGATAACTTCTCTCTCTCTCTCTCTCTCTCTCTCTCTCTCTCCTTTTTTTTTTCTTTTTTCTTTTTTTCTTTTTCTTCTTTTCTTTTTCTTTCTTCTTCTTCTTTCTGAGCTTGGATCATTGATGCAGTGGAACTCTCATGAAGGTTCTAATTTTTCCTTTCCATTGATATCAATAGGGTTCTCACTGCATCCAACTCATGGTGTGTTTTACCGCGGGTACTCCAGTTTTCCTATTCATCCCCTGGGATGTCAGGAACTGGAATCTTTTTTTTCTCCCCTTCCTTTTCCAAGGTCAGACTTCTTTTTTGTCCATTGGTGTTCCAATGTTCAGCCCCCCCCCCCCCCCCCCCCCCTCCTCCCCCCTCCTCTTTGTCTCTTTTCTGTGTCATCTAATTTTAACGTTATATTTATTACATCATGCCTGTTACACTACACACCATAATAATAATAATAATAATAATAATAATGTACATGTATCATGCGCTCATCAATTCCCTGAGCGCTCACATGATACATATTAACCTAAATATATTCTATACACATGTAGAGCATAGTCCTACCAAGACAATTTACATAAAGTATTATAAAAATAATAATAAAAAAAACGCACTACAAACACACACAGACACACACACACACACACACACACACACACACACTCACTCTCTCTCTCTCTCTCTCTCTCTCTCTCTCTCCTCTCTCTCTCTCTCTCTCTCTCTCTCTCTGACTGTAGCAGAAACTGGGTACTGGTATTAGTTAGGATGGAAATACTGTGAGAAGAGCAAGGTTTTCAGTTTGGCTTTACATCATGCCTATTACACTACACATCATTACAATGTTCATTACATCATGCCTATTACTCTACACATCATTATAATGTTCATTACATCATGCCCATGACACTATACATCATTATAACATTTATTACATCGTTCCCATGCCACTTCACATCATTATAATGTTCATTACATCATGCCTATGACAGTACACATCATTATAATGTTCATTGAATCACGCCCATTACACTACACATCATTATAATGTTCATTACATCATGCCTATGACAGTACACATCATTATAATGTTCATTGCATCATGCCCATTACACTACACATTATAATGTTTGTTACATCATGCCTATTACACTACACATCATTGTCACGCCAACATTCTTCATGTACTAGACACCAATACACCACAACTGAAAGCGGATAAGTAGCCAACGTTTTCAGTTTTCACCATTTAACTGTTGTTTAGCTGTTGTTTTGTCGCTTGACAAGGGCTTACCCCCAAAACTTCACATGCTGAGTATTCACTGTATTGTCATATTTAATAAGCATTCTTTTTAACCCTTTGTGTGTTTGGGTCTTGTTAATTTTTGTTGTTTTGTAAAGTCAGATGTACAGTTGTTATTGTGTAAATGTTGAACATCTGTGGTTACTCTCAACTGGTTCTTCGAATTGAAACAAATATCACAATCAACTTTTGCTTCTTTAGAACCTTTGTACAGGTGTTATGTTCATACTCACCTGTCATTACTTTCAGTGAAGCTATTTTAATTTGAAATATATACTCTCTCTCTCTCTCTCTCTCTCTCTCTCTCTCTCTCTCTCTCTCTCTCTCTCTCTCTCTCTCTCTTGTTATCTGAAATACATGTGTATGTGTAATATTAGTAGAATTAGTCCCTCATGGGTGAGGGCTGGATGTAAAAAGACCCTGTGTCTACTCCACTATCCTCGTAAAATAAAGTTTATTCATTCATTCAGTTTATTCATTCATTCATTCATTCTCTCTATCTATCTATCTATCCAGCTATATCTATATATATATAAAGAAGAAAAAAGTCAAGTTTAGTTTTTCTGAGATGCACCTAATTGTTTCAGTGTCTGTACCTCCATCAGCACACTCTGAGGATACTGAGTATTCATTACCACGTATATGTGGTGGGGGGTAGTGGGGCATTCTCCCAGACAAGCAGCAGTTGCATTGTAGTGTTTGTTGTGACTCTTGTGTCTGTGATCTCTCAGAGTGAAGAGTTAGAGAACAATATTTATTATTTAATGCCCAGTTAATGTTGAAGGTCACAAAACATCAGGGTGAAACGACAACCGGGTGTATCACAAGTAAAAAGTCTGATTCACTGTAATGCCCAATTAATGTTGAAGGTCATAAAACATCAGGGTGAAACGACAACCGGGTGTATCACAAGTAAAAAGTCTGATTCACTGTAATGCCCAATTAATGTTGAAGGTCATAAAACATCAGGGTGAAACGACAACCGGGTGTATCACAAGTAAAAAGTCTGATTCACTGTAATGCCCAATTAATGTTGAAGGTCATAAAATATCGGGGTGAAATGACAACCGGCTGTGTCACAAGTAAAAAGTCTGATTCACTGTAGTGACTAACTAATGCTGGGTTATGTGTGAGGATGGTGTGGAAAACATTGAGCGAAACAGGAGATTATACAGCTAAACATTGTTGATACACTTGGCAGTGAAGCATGCAAAGTTATATATTCTTGATGGGGCCTTAATTGATAACTGCATTTGCAGCATGCCACTTCTGGTACTGGGTGAGACTTACAGATCTCATTCACAATTTAGTTTATTTTTAATTTTTAATATGCACCTACAATTGTTTGCCCTTTCATTTCAGAGTGGAGATTGCAGTGCTGAGGGTACCAGGTACTGAATACACCGAAACACAACAATACTTTGCACTCGTTCCATGTTCTGCGGCACAAGATGCGGTGTAGACGGTAACCATGGCGTCCAAGATTTCCTCCGTGGATTGTGTAAAGTTCGGCTCCCTGCAAAAGCGGTCTCAAAACAAGGGCCGTTTCACAGCGGAGAACTACAAACGGCGATTTTTTGTGCTCAACAAGACCAACCTCAAGTACTACGATGGCAACACTGATGTAAGTAAAAACTAGAAAATGAAAGAGCTTGTCTTCCATCTGTTGGGGGTTTCGGGTGGGGTTGTTAACTCCCTTGACTTTTACCTGGCATCTCTAAAGTCCCTTTGCTGTCTTTGCTTCTGGTGCGTACTTTCTTCACAATGAAAGGTGGTGACAGTGAATTTGCAAAGTTTATAATGCATACTTTAAAGGCATTTTTGAAGACCTGTAGTCAGATTGTGCTTCTGGTGCCTACTTTCTTCACAATGATATGTGGTGTCAGAGAATTTGCGAAGTTTATAATGCATACTTTAAAGGCATTTTTGAAGACCTGTAGTCAGATTGTGCTTCTGGTGCCTACTTTCTTCACAATGAAAGGTGGTGACAGTGAATTTGCGAAGTTAATAATGCACACTTTAAAGGCATTTTTGAAGACCTGTAGTCAGATTGTGCTTCTGGTGCCTACTTTCTTCACAATGAAAGGTGGTGTCGGAGAATTTGCGAAGTTTATAATGCATACTTTAAAGGCATTTTTGAAGACCTGTAGTCAGATTGTGTCTGGCAACAAACAGGAACTTGTTGCTCATGCTATAGGATGCCCCCTAAAAGCTTATTTTTCGTGCCTTTTGATCTTCTGGTCAGCTGAAAACAATGCAAAGACACCCTTTTTTTCTCCATCTTCCATCACCTTTCCCCTGTAATTCTTGCAAACGCAACAGTAGTGGCATTTGTACTGCTTCACAATTCTAGGTTCAACTTCCATTATTATACACAACGTGAACCAACGCCTACTCAGAAGTCGGCCTGGAAGTGACAGCTACGACCTTTCGCGACTTCTTGCACAAAAGATTACCAAGGGCGTTCACTCATGTAAACCAGCTTCGCTGAACTGCCCGCTAGGGCTGGGGGGTTGGAGCTATAGGGTGGACGGCAGTGCCATGTTGGCTGGTTTCTTTTGGTGATGCACACCATACCGATGGAGTGAGTGGTTGCATGCTGGCTGCTTTTCTTTTGCAGAAACTTGGCAAAAAGAAAGGGGAGATTCTGCTGCGAGCAGTGAAAGTGGTGGAATATGTGGATGACCGGATGTTGGAGAGCAAAGAGAATGCTTTCCAGGTGGGTTGTGTGCCCTTTCGCTAAATTCTAGCTGCCACTGACTTCTCTGTCTGCCCCCCTTTCCTCTCTCTGATTCTGTTTGACTGTGTTTTTCCTCCTCCTCCCCCCCCCCCCAACACCACTATCTATCTCCCTCCATTTCTTTTGTATAATTCACAGATTCACAACCCCTTTATAATGGCAAGCGACACAACAAATAACAAAATAAAAAGTTTGTTGACCTTTCTCTTGACCTCTCTGTGTCACTCTCACTCTCTCATTTTCTCTGTCTTTGTGTGTGTGTCTCTCTCTCTCTCTCTCTCTCTCTCTCTCGTCTCTCTCTCTCTCTCTCTCTCTCTCTCTCTCTCTCTCTCTCTCTCTCTCTCTCTCTCTCCCCCTCCTCTCTCTCTCCCCTCCTCTCTCTCCTCCTCTCCCTCCTCTCTCTCTCTCCCCCCCCCCCTCTCTCTCTCTCTCTCTCCGTCGCCCTTCTCCCTTGCTGAGCCTCATCCTTTCTCATCTGTTCAGGTTGGTAAGCACAGTAGCAGAATACTGCTGGGTCCCAACATGGTCCCAGCATGCAACATGTATATATAGAGAAGAAAAGAAAAATAAACTTGTCCTTTATATTACATGTTGGTGGGCAGATTGCGTATGAAGAGAACTGGAGAAAAAAGAAAAGAAAAACAACTTGTTCTTTATATTACGCTGTATGTTGGTGGGCAGATTGTGTACGAAGAGAACTCGGGGTTCTTCACGCTTTACATGGTGGCCCAGTCACCGGCAGAGCGACAGGAATGGGTTGAGGCTATCCGCAAAGGTCAGTCAGTCAGTCAGTGGCAATGTCCACTTTTAGCCCCGTCTGTTCACTGTTCTCAAATGGTCTGAGGATGCGCATGTGCTTGTGTATAGCACTGGCATAGTATGGAATGAACTGACATATGGATTTGCCAAAGTAGTGCATACTTCAAGTTCATTCCATCCGCGCACACGCACACACACACACACACACTCTCTTCACTCACTCACTCACTCACACACTCACTCACGCATGCACGCACGCACGCACACACACACACACACACACCCATGTGGACATTGCCCAGTCAGTCTCCTCGAAAACTGTGTTCACACAATGAAAGGCAAAAGTTCATAATCAGAGTGTGGTTGCTGATGCTGTGTGCTGTTCTCAGGAACGTCTGTTTCATTTGTGATGAGGCAGAATTGTCCCTGTTGAATTTTCTGTCTTTTTTTTTTGGGGGGGGGGGGCTGAATAGGAGGGGTGTTGTTTCTTTCTGCTTTGATTTGGGATTGCAGTGGAGGGGGGTGGGGGATGTGGGTGTGGCCAGACCCTGCGGAACAAGCACAGATTCTGGGCAACGACTGCAGAGGGCAAACGTGACACTTTTGATATTTGAAGCAGGTTTGGGAATCTTGGCCAGCAACCCTAAGCTCAGTGTTCTTGAGAGAGGGTGAAAACCTGCAAAGTTCTGCTGTCACTCTGCGTTATGAAAGGGACATTGAGGGATTTCAGATAACTCTGTGCTATCGCTTGTCATGCCTGATGAAGACACGCAAAATCTGACTGTCACGGTGTGTTGCAAAGGGGTCTGGGGACACATCACATCAGACTGCTTCACTCCCATCGCTTCTCAGGTCTGCTGAAGACATGCAAAATCCAGCTTCCATGATGTGTTGCAAATGGATTTTAAAACCTTTCAAACAATTAGTGCCATCCCTTCCTGTGTGTTTGTTAAAAACATTAACAACAACCCCCCCCCCCCCCCCCCCCTTCATTTCTGTGCTGCCAGAATCCGTAAAACAGAATGCAAGGTTTCTGGAGAAGTATCACCGGGGTGTGTGGACCAAGTCACTGGGCAAGTTCAACTGCTGTGACCAGGTGGACCGTAGCGCGGTGGGCTGTGTCGTCGCCACATCTGACAGACAGCCTTGTTTTACAGGTACATGTCCAGGTGCAACCTTTCTTACCTGTGTATTCTTTCATACCCTTGTCCTAGCTCAGTGTTTAGTCTTGTTGTTTGAGGCTTTGACACCTGAACAATTTAAGTCTGTGTTAATTATCATCAGTGTTAAGCTGTTGAGTGGCCCTTTGAGGCAAATGTACTCTTAACATCAGGGAGTAGATCCTTGCTATGTGTGAGTAATGTACCAATGTAGATCATTTGTCTTGTGTTCCCCAGCCATTGAGGCAGATGTACTCCCAACGGTTGGGACTCAATCCTTGTTGTGTGTGTCATGTACTGATGTAGATCCTTTGTGTGTCCTGTGTTCCCCAGCCACTGAGGCAGATGTACTCCCAACTGTTGAGACTCAATTCTTGCTGTGTGTGTCATGTACTGATGTAGATCCTTTGTCTGTCCTGTGTTCCCCAGCCATTGAGCAGATGTACTCCCAACTGTTGAGACTCAATTCTTGCTGTGTGTGTCATGTACTGATGTAGGTCCTTTGTCTGTCCTGTGTTCCCAGCCATTGAGGTGGATGTACTCTCAACAGTCAGGACTGGATCCATGCTGTGTGTGTCATGTACTGATGTAGATCCTGTATCCTGTGTTCCCCAGTCATTGAGGCAGTTGGGACTGGATCCTTGCTGTGTGTCATGTACTGATGTAAATCCTTTGTCCTAGCTGTGTTCCCCAGCCATTGGGGTAGATGTACTCCCAACTGTCCTGTGTTCCCAAGCCACTGAGGCAGATGTACTCCCAGTGGTTGGGACTGGATCCTTTCAGTTGGTGTCATGTAGATGCTTTGTCCTGTGTTCCCCAGTCATTGAGGCAGTTGGGACTGGATCCTTTCAGTTGGTGTCATGTAGATCCTTTGTCCTGTGTTCCCCAGTCGTTGAGGCAGTTGGGACTGGATCCTTTCAGTTGGTGTCATGTAGATGCTTTGCCCTGTGTTCCCCAGTTGTTGAGGCAGTTGGGACTGGATCCTTTCAGTTGGTGTCATGTAGATGCTTTGCCCTGTGTTCCCCAGTTGTTGAGGCAGTTGGGACTGGATCCTTTCAGTTGGTGTCATGTAGATGCTTTGTCCTGTGTTCCCCAGTCGTTGAGGCAGTTGGGACTGGATCCTTTCAGTTGGTGTCATGTAGATGCTTTGTCCTGTGTTCCCCAGTCGTTGAGGCAGTTGGGACTGGATCCTTTCAGTTGGCAGTTGGGACTGGATCCTTTCAGTTGGTGTCATGTAGATCCTTTGTCCTGTGTTCCCCAGTCGTTGAGGCAGTTGGGACTGGATCCTTTCAGTTGGTGTCATGTAGATCCTTTGCCCTGTGTTCCCCAGTCGTTGAGGCAGTTGGGACTGGATCCTTTCAGTTGGTGTCATGTACATCCTTTGTCCTGTGTTCCCCAGTCGTTGAGGCAGGTAACTGGTGACTTCACTGACTGGCTGTCTCTCTTTCAGGCAACTCTCATTTGGACTCCTCCCAGACCAGCAGTCCTTGCCCACCACAGCTCCCAGTATTGCCTGTCCGTCCAGTCTCAGCCCAGAAACAGATCTACATTGCTATCTATGATTACGACCCAGTGGAGGAGGGGGACTTGGAACTGTGCAAGGTGGGAATGGGCATTAGGTTTGATTGTGTGTGTGTGTGTGTGTGGGGGGTGGGGTGGGTGGGGGGGGGGGGGGGGGTGAGTGAGCATGTACGCGCATGTGTCCATGCATGTGTGTGTGTGTTTGGGGAGTGGTTGTGTGTGAGTGTGTGTGTATCTGTGTGTGAGTGAGTGTGTGTGTGTGTGCGTTGGGGGTGGTTTTGTGAGTGTGGGAGTGTGTGTGTTTGTGTGTGTGTGCATGTTAAGATCATTCTTTCATTTTTAGATTCAGGTCATGCAACAGGTGTAGGATTCTTTGGCTGTTTGGCACCCAGTATCTTCTGATCATGCCACACTGCCAGAAAACAAACAAAACAAAAAAGGTCAACTTGTTTAAACTAAAAGTCCAAGGTTTTTAAGTATGCAAAATGACCATTGAAATGATTGACAAATGAATCACTAGTTTCAGATTTAATGAAATAAAAAAAATAAAAAAATGTTTCATTGGGTTTTTAATCAATTTTGTTTTCTGTAGGCTGGCCGAGATTACAGTCTCGGGTTCTCCATCAGTCACGTGACTTTCCCAGAAGTGACGTCAGTCTGGGGAGTCAGTGCGGTTGCCATCTTAGATTCTTCAGTAAACTGTGTATGCGTGTGGTCAACAAAAAAGTTAACTATGCCGGCCTACTGTGTTGCCACAAACTGTAACAATTCGCAGACGACCCCAGGTATAACAATGCACGAGCTCCTGCGCAATCAACCCGCAGTGAGGCGAAAGTGGATTAAATTTATACAATTCAAACGAGCTGACTTTCTTGCTGCACCGCATCATGCCCATTTGTGTAGCGAGCACTTCAGTGAGTGCGATTTTGCAAACCCCATGGAATACCGCATGGGGTTTGCTTTGAAGCTAACACGATGTTCCGGTACTCTTTCCTGCCTGACAGGCTCAAACTGATACGGCTGTATCCTTGTGGGTCTCTCGGTCAAAGTGTCAGTTTCGTCTTTGCAACTCGAGTTGGCCATTTTGCAGCAACTCCCCAGAGTGACGTAGTAGGCATATGGTCATGTGATTTGGGCATCATGGCCATGCTTTCGGTAAGACAGAAAATGCCTTTTTTCGTGCATTTATAACCCTCAGATCACAGTTTCACCTACACCATCGTTCTCAGCGAGCTTTAACAGAAAAATCATGTCAAAAATCACCCCTAACCTTGGACTTGTCCTTTAAGACTCTAGAACTCTTTGTCATCAGTGGGAATTTACTGTTTCATTGATTTTCATGTATCTGTCAGTTACAAGAAAGAAATCAACTGTAAAACATTGTGTGCTTTGCTTTGTGTGTTTTGCAAGGTTTTAATTTAATGGAAAAAAACTGTAAAAACATGCTGGATTATAAACAAATGTAAATTGATAAAGTGAATAAATAAGAGAGAGAACGGTTGAGCAAAACCCAGTTCACAGAGATGACCTTGACTTGTTGTTTGGCTTGTTGCAGGGTGAACAGTACGAGATTGTGGACAACTCCAGAGAGCACTGGTGGTTAGCCAAAAATAGCAACGGGTGAGTTGGTGGGGAAGGAGGGCTGCCATTATAGTTATAATAATAGTTTATTTATGGAGCCCCATCTTGTAAGAGCCCAGAGCGCTTACATTGTTACAAAAACATAAGGCTACACTCATTTCATCACACACACACCCAGATGCATGCTCACACACACAAACATGCACACACACACACACATGCGTGTGGTCCACACGCACGCGCCTGTGGTCCACACACACGCACGCGCCTGTGGTCCACACACACACACACACACACACACACACACACACACACACACACCACACACACACACACACACACACAAGCATGCTACATACCCACACACACACTACAAATACATGCATTGCCTTGAGGAAGTGGATCGATGGATTAGGAACAGTGTGTGGATGTGAATGGGTGTTGTATTTGTTTGTGTGTCTCCATCTGAATCCAAGTCAGTGTGCCTGCATGACACCAGTCCTCGGAAGGCTGTGTGTGTGCCTGCAGCTGGGAAGGGGGGGGGGGGTGGGGCATGTGAGCAGTGGGGGGTGGGGGAGGTGAGTTTGTGTGGGTGCCACTGCCTTAATCAAAGCATGTGTGCAGTTGTGGTGGATGTCAATTTTAACTGGTAAAATTTGCTTGTCCAAAAAACACAAAGAATAAGTATAATAGTTGATTAAATATGAATGGCTAGTTTTGTTGTTATTGTTGTTGTGTTTTTTTTTTTGGGGGGGGGGTTATTAATAAGCAGGACTAATTTCACTGTCTTATGTCCTTATTACCTTGTCATTTTTTGTTTGCAGGAAAAAAGGCTATATACCATCAAACTATGTGAAGAAGAAGTTTGACCTAGAAATTTATGAGTAAGTATTTCCACTTTCAGATTTTGCTTTGTTACTTTGACTGCAGTTACTTGTTTTTGAAATACTTACGACACTGAGTTTTGAGGAGCTTTATTCTTCAATTTCTGAGTTGAGAGTTGTTGCTTTAAAAAAATAGATTAAAAAAAAATCTATTCCATAGCTTAAATTAATGAAGTGAACATATCTGAAGTCTTTCAAAAGTCCCCCAGGCGAAAGATCACATGTGAACGCTAAAAATCCTGTAGTCCATGTCAGAGTTCAGTGGATTATGGAAACTCTCAAATAGCCCAGCATACACTAACAGTGTCAGTCTTCAAAATGTTGGACACTCTATGGAAGAAGAGCAAGCCTTGAAGATTGTGGGAAGCGGGGATAGCTCAGTGGTTAGAGTGCCGGGCTTGTGATCGAAAGGTCACGGGTTCGAATCCCTGCAGGAGCGGTGTGAGAATTTTCTTCTCCAGGGTCAACTTTCTGTTCTGACTCTTATTTCGGTATCCGTTCCACCCCTGTGTTACCACAGTAGCACATAAAAGATCCTGGTCATTCTGCCAAAAGTGCAGGTGGCAGGTTACAGCTAAACACGCATGCACCTTATGTATGTGGCTTTGCATGAAGTGACATGGTGCATGGTTGTATGGTGTACACAGAACGCGCCAAGATGGCAGCAGTTTCATGTGGCATCAGCCATGCCTGCGCTGTAAGTACACCACTTCAGTGGATATTCAAAAAATGCACCGTAAAAAAGCTATTCACTCATGTAGAATCACATGCGAGCGCATTGAGTCTGCTCGAGAGTGGAGAATAGTGCTATATAAAAGCGATCAACAATCAACACCTGTGAAAATAAAATGATGTGATTTACTGAGTGTTTCGTTGGCAGTTTGATACTCACGTTTGGTGCTTCAAAAGTACAAGCTCATCCTTGTGCCAAGAGTTACATCTTACAGGGGAGCCAAACCAAAGACAAAGTTAGTCTGGATTTGAAACCAGAGAAAATGTACAAATATTTCCACCTGCATGCTCCATTTGGTGGTTCTATCGGTATTTGTGGAAAAAAAGTTTCAAGAAAACTGAAAATTCTGAACAGAATGCAGTGTTACTGTCGTTTTTATTTACACTAGATATTTATGGGGGGAAAAGAAAAACATTTTTGCTTTGAATTTGAGCTCCACTGGGCACAGCCATGTTGACAGAATAGATCAGATCTAGGGAAATAAATTCACCAATACAACGAAAAAGAAGAAAATGATACACTAGCGCTTTCAACAACAAAAATCTTCTTCGTGTGCAAGAAGATGGACAGACAATAAAAGAAAAAGGAAGTAAAGAAGAGTACAGCCATCTTGGTTCGATCTTTACCCATGGAGAGCAGAAAAAGCCTGGCTCGCCACATTTTTGATGCTTTTGTCACACGTGTCGGCCTTGTCGATAATAGCACTGACTCAGACTTCTAGGTACAGAACTGCAGCACTCATGGTTGTATTTTCCCAAAAATCTGAAACAAGAATGACTGCTAGCATTCTAAAATAACACATGTTGTCTATGTCTTAATAAATAAGTGTTCTTTTGAATCTTTTATGTGTTTGGATCTTGTATTTTCACAACTTTCAAGTGTTATTTTTAACAGACAGGGCCATGAATCAAGTGAAAAATTACTTTGTGTACCAAATCATTTTTATTCTATTTCTATTAATAAGATCTGTGACGATTCTTCAGTTCAGTTCTCTTTCAGTGCTTTGATACAGATGTAGCTGTTTGTCGCTGCACAACATTTCCAGCTGCATCATGTTCTCGACATTTGCCTATTAGACCACAATTTTCCGGTCTGGTAAATCTAGTAGGTAAGCGCAGGTAGGCTGATTAAATCCTTCATGCTTTTTACACCTGGCTGACTGGATGCATCTTCCTTCTCCCCAGCTGGTACTACAAGGATATGTCGCGGCCTCAGGCGGAGAGCATCCTGAAGCAGAGTGGACGAGACGGGTGCTTTTTGGTCCGCGATTCCGTCAGCACTCCAGGGCAATACTCCCTCTCCCTGTACACCCAGGAAGGGTGAGCAGTCCAATTTTATGCAACTTCTTTTACTTTTTTCTTTCTTTCTTGTTTTCAGATTTTTTTGATTTTGTTTTTTTGTTGATAATCTTTTTTCTTCTTTTTTCTTTTAAGATTTTTCTGTTTTTTCCCCACACACTAGACATACAATGCCAATATAAATGTATATGCATACATTTTTATACAGCTTAAAAGTCAGCAAAAGCAGTTTTTTAGTTTTAAGAGGGATCGTCCTTGCTTAGGTGTTTGTTTATGTGGAAATAGTTCAAGTTCAGTGTTGCTTTTAGTTTATGTCCACAGAAGCCATAAGGACTATTAGGGATGGGGGGCCCAGTATGGCCACCTTAGCTTTCACATACTCGTGAGCTCTGTTAGGTGTGCTACTGTACTTACATTTATGGTGTAAAAGTTTTGTTCTCTAATTATGTAAATGAAAATTTCATGCTACCCAATTTCTAACATTGCATTGTTCTGTTTCTTTTCCATGAATTTCTTTTCTGGTTGTTGTTTTTAATTTGACTTTGATGGCTTATTCTTGTTCTTTTTCTTCTTCTTTCAAATTGTATCAGTGGCGTGCAAGTGCGGCACTACCATATCAGAAAGAATCAGCAGGGATTTTTTTACATCGCTGAGCACCACGTGTTTGAGAGCATACCTGATGTCATCAACTACCACAAGTATAACGCTGGAGGTAATTGTGTTGATTTGTCATCTTTGTGGACAGCGTGTCACAGTTTGGTGCTTATGTACATCTTTGTGTGTAGGTTAATGTGGTTGCAAATGTGAGTGTGTGTGTGTGTGTGTGTGTGTGTGTGTGTGTGTGTGTGTGTGTTTCAGTTTAGGTGACTGTGCTTACAAATGTGTCGTGTGTGTGTGGGTGTGTGCATGCGTTTGTGTGTGTGCATGCATTTGTGTGTGTGCATGTGCTCATGTACATACTGTAGATGGTTGTTATGGACATACAGTTTTACATACTTGAAGCATTTATGTTTGCCTCACATTATGTTCTTTAACCTGTTTTCACCATGGCACCTCATGTGCAAGTAGTCGAGAGATTTGTCTCCCTTGTTAGTCACTCTCCTGCTTTTCTGCATTCAGGATTGGTGACACGGTTAAAGGAGCCTCCTTACAGGAACACCAAACCTACCACGGCTGGCTTTGGACACAGTGAGTACTTTCCCTGTTCTAAGTAAGTAAGCATGGTGCTTAACATCCACAGAAACCGTACGGCTTATTAGGGATGGGGGGAAGGGTTTATGGAGCTGGGGGAGAGGGAGACTATTATACCTATCACTACACTGTCACCACCGGAATGACTCCTGCATTAAGATGGGCAGCGATGAGAGCCATTTTAATGTTTCATTAATTGTGAGGGACAAAGTCACAAGACAGTGTCCAGAGACCACAACTTTTGAAGAGAAAGGAGAGCCAAAGCGGATTCGAACCGAGGTCCCTCTGCTTACCATCCTAATGCCTTACCGCTAGGCCAAACCAGCTCACTCCCTGTTCTGAAGGCTTTGGCCTTATTTATGGCTCTGGTGATTCCCCCTTAAGGGGTGGGATAACTCTGTTGGTACAGCATCAGACTGAAAAGTCGGAAGCAATATACTGTTGTGGGTTCAGTTCCTGGTACGGGAAGAGAATTTTTTCCTGAGTAAACTAGGTAGGTAGTGTTGCTTAATGTCCTCAGATGTCAGTTGAAATATTAGGGACAAGCTGAGACCAATGCCGAAGCATGGTTCGATATAGCTTTACGTCCACGGAAACCAGAAGGCTCGTTAGGATGGACAGCCCAGGACGGCCACCTTGACTCTCACACAGCTCCTGAACTATGACTGAGTAAACTTTCAGTACAGCCCCCACATGCAGTCAAATGCTTCAGCAGCTGTGCCAACATTGAAAATTGCAACCACTGGCAGCCATACCATTGTTTGGACACACGTCACATTCAGTAGAAAATTTCAACTGTCGGCTTCAGTTCCACCTCTGGAACAGCCCCTCATTATCTGTCCAATCTCCTTCAACATTATACTCCAGCAAGACAATTACGATCTGCATCAGACATACGAACTGTTGTCACCCCTCGTGTAAACACAAAAACATTTGGTGAAAGATTGTTTTCTTACACTGGCCCATTTGTTTGGAACAGTTTGCCTTAAAAGCTCTGCCACTCTGATTCTGCCTCCTCCTTTAAAGGCATCCTCAAGATGTGATAACTCTTCCTAAACTTTTTCACGGCTGTGCCTATCCCCTCTGTCTGATGTGTGTGTGTGTGTGTATTGTTGGTGTTATTGAAAAGCGCCCTGTGCTCCCATTTTGTGTGCTAGATGGGCACTCTACAAATCCTCTTTATTATTATTATAAATGGGTAGCACTGCCCTTTCTGGGTGGTGTGACTGATGTGGTGTGTTGGAGAGGGTGTCTGGGTAGTTCCAGACTGGTGTGGTGTGTTGGAGAGGGTGTCTGGGTGGTTTCAGACTGGTGTGGTGTGTTGGAGAGGGTGTCTGGGTGGTTCCAGACTGGTTGTGTGTTGGAGAGGGTGTCTGGGTGGTTCCAGACTGGTGTGGTGTGTTGGAGAGGGTGTCTGGGTGGTTCAGACTGGTGTGGTGTGTTGGAGAGGGTGTCTGGGTGGTTCCAGACTGGTTGGTTGTTGGAGAGGGTTCTGGGTGTTTCAGACAGGTGTGGTGTGTTGGAGAGGGTGTCTGGGTGGTTCCAGACTGGTGTGGTGTGTTGGAGAGGGTGTCTGGATGGTTTCAGACTGGTGTGGTATGTTGGAGAGGGTGTCTGGGTGGTTCCAGACTGGTGTGGTGTGTTGGAGAGGGTGTCTGGATGGTTTCAGACTGGTGTGGTATGTTGGAGAGGGTGTCTGGGTGGTTTCAGACTGGTGTGGTGTGTTGGAGAGGGTATCTGGGTGGTTTCAGACTGGTGTGGTGTGTTGGAGAGGGTGTCTGGGTGGTTTCAGACTGGTGTGGTGTGTTGGAGAGGGTGTCTGGGTGGTTTCAGACTGGTGTGGTGTGTTGGAGAGGGTTCTGGGTGGTTCCAGACAGGTTTGGTGTGTTGGAGAGGGTGTCTGGGTGGTTTCAGACTGGTGTGGTGTGTTGGAGAGGGTGTCTGGGTGGTTTCAGACTGGTGTGGTGTGTTGGAGAGGGTGTCTGGGTGGTTTCAGACTGGTGTGGTGTGTTGGAGAGGGTGTCTGGGTGGTTTCAGACTGGTGTGGTGTGTTGGAGAGGGTGTCTGGGGGGTCCAGACTTTTCCGTATCGTGGCAATCTCATTCCTGACACATGCAGATTTATTTTACCAGCAAGGTACTGGAGGACTTTTTCACTGTGTTTTCATCAGATGAACTGACCCATGGCGTGATTTGTTCGTTACAGGTCAGTTTGAGATAGACCCCAAAGATTTGACCCTGGGTGAGCAGTTGGGCGCTGGCTGCTTTGGGGTGAGTGGTCGTCAACAGCTAAGCTTTCTGTACCAGGCGCTAGCTCTGCTCTCAGGGGTGAAAGCTGGGCTGTGTTCACGCTGATTGAGTGCAGCACCGTTTTTCGGAACCGCAAAATGCCGAATTCCAGTGTCGAGAGTTTTTGTAAGGCAGTGCTAAAACGTGAATCCTGTTTGTAAATAATGGTTTTGTTGTGCCATGTTGCAAGCGGGAGGTAGCCAACGGTATTGTGACCATTTGAGAAAAATGTGACTTGTGTTGAGGAACTTGCGTACCTTTTTTGTTGTACCTTTCGATTGACGGTCCTTTAGACCAAAGCTCCCACTCAGCCCAAGATCATTTGTTGGCCCTGGTCAGTACTTGGGTTTTCTGCTTTCTCGGAAATTGGAACTCTCACACATGGGGAATTGGTTGTAGCTCTCTCTGTAGCACGGTCTACAACTTTCACTTGGGCACAGTCTGTAACTTTCTCATTAGCTCTGGTTTGTAGCTATAGGCCTGTAAGCTGTTTGTGTGTGTGTGTGTGTGTGTTCTCCTTTCTTTAGCTCTGTGTAGTGATTCTGCTGTCAGTGTTAGTGTTACTTTGATTTGCATGAACAGGGTTTTAAAGCTCTCAGTCTGAAGTTGCATGTACAAAAAGATGTTGCACTGAAATCACACACACAATGTTTGGAAACCCTTTGTCTAGAGTTTTATGTATATAATAGCCTTTTTATTTTATTTTTTAAGATGTCACATTAAAATTACATGCACAGGATTTAGAAACTGTCTGTTGCCCAGGCAAAATATATTACCTTAAATTTGCTTGCGACGGTGTGTCGTGTTGATAACCCAACTTCAGCAGTGCTCAATATGATTTCAGAGTACAGTTATTTTGTAAGTAGATAAGCGTTTATTTCAACAGTTTTGCTACCCTGTTTCTTCGCTTGGATGCTTTTTGTTTTTGTTTTTTGTTTTTTTCAAGTGTTGTTTGTTGTCATTGTTTTACAACAGTTTATTGTGTCAAGATTTCAAGACACAATGGCTTTGTCAGTTTGAAGACTGGGACCAGCATGTGAGACATCAAAGTCCCAATCATAATGGGGGTGGGTGGGTGGGGGTGCTCAATGTCTAGTCCTTCAGCTCAGATAAAAGATTGCAGCCCCTTGTTCACAATGGCTCTGTCAGTTTGCCCTGTGTTCTCCAAGCATGCACATTTAATAAACAAAGCAAAAAACAAAAACAAATAGCATCAAAAGCGCACAAATATTAATGCAACAATATACGCAGATTTTGAATGTCCCCTCTGTTTACGAAGATTGTTCCAGGCAAAAAGACCAAAGAAAGATGGTCTCAAGACAACAGAAAAACACCCTGGCAAAATTTCACAGAAATCTCTCCAGTGTGAAGGACTAATTATAGGCGTGGTTTGATCAAGATTTGATTGAATGTAACAACTACTACAAAATGTTTCACAAAATGCAGAAAAATGCAGAATACTGAATATACAACATGATGAATTTACCGACACTCACATCAGGAAAGAGAGGAATGTAATGTACAACAAAACAAG
The DNA here is from genome assembly GCA_018857735.1 of Alviniconcha marisindica. Lineage (NCBI taxonomy): Eukaryota > Metazoa > Mollusca > Gastropoda > Provannidae > Alviniconcha > Alviniconcha marisindica. Next base: position 922,780 of record JABMCL010002673.1, on the reverse strand, counting down.
TGGATGAGCAGTTCTTATAACAATTTGTTTAAGTTTGTAACAAAAGGTTTGAGTTCAGTACATTGACTGCTACATCAGTAACAAAACGTTTGGGTTCAGTACATTGACTGCGACATCAGTAACAAAACGTTTGGGTTCAGTACATTGACTGCAACATCAGTAACAAAAAGTTTGGGTTCAGTACATTGACTGCAACATCAGACTTTCCACAGGAAGAGTGATTCAGATATCCCATGGGAACTATAAATATGCAAAGTGTACAGTATGCAAAGTACAAAACTAGTGAACAGTTGTCATTAAAGCGGGATGCTGGTCATTGTTTGCTTCTGTTTCAGCAGATTACGGTAACGTTTTCATCTGGCTGGTTTAATGGGACTATATCTAAGTATTTTCCAACCAATTTGATCCACCATTTTGTTGTCCAGAAAAATGTACATGCTGTATGAAACTTCAGCACTAATGACTTTCTCTCATTAGTTTTTATTCCTTTTCAAGTACAGTGTTTTAATTTTTCACAGGGTTTCTTTCTTTTATTTTTTTCACTCACTCTTTCTGTGTCTGTCTCTGTCTGTCTGTCTGTCTGTCTGTCTCTCTTGTTTTTGTTTAGTTTTTTGTTTAGGGGGAGAAGGGTGGTGCTGGTTTGCTTTAATTTCTTACCAGTTTTAGTTTTGTTCATCAGTTTGCTCTTTCCTCCACACAATCCAGTTATGATCTAAATTATTAATATTATTGATATAAAATGATATAGTGTAAAACTAAAACTAACTTTAATCCAGTTGTTCCAACTTGTCTCTCTGATTTGCTTGCACGTGCCTGTTCACGTGTGTACTTGAGATTGTTTTGATTTGTTTTGTTTGGGTTTCATGTTATTTTGGTTTCCTTTGATTGTTGGGAGTTTTTTGTTTTGTTTGTTTGTTTTTGTTGCTGTTCTTGTGGTTGTTTTAGGGGGTTGGTGTGTTTCTTTTTTTTCTTTTTTCTTTTTTAACTCCCTTTTTGCTCTCCCGTGACTGGGCATAAAACACCAACTTACTGACTTACTCCCTTTTTGATATTGGTTTAGTTTGTTATTTGTCTTGGTTGATTGGTATTTGGAGGGGTGGGGGTGGGGTGTCTTTTTTCTGTTTAGTTATCCTGCTCGGTCAGGTTTCTTAGTGGTGATATGCATCTTTGGAGTGTTGTTTCAAGTGTGTATTTTCAATCGAAAACATGAGGAGAAAACGCATTTCTCTTAAACTGCTGTGATTGCTCGTATATATTTATGTCTTGAAACAAAAGTACAAAGAAGTATTTATTTAGGATTTTGCTGCTTTGTTGATTTTGGTACTTGTATTTAACAGAGGTCAGAGAAATACATTTTCAGGCATTCATGTTCTCCAAGAACGTTGCTCATGATTCCCTGCATGGAAGAAAAAAATTCATTCTTGAAGGAGACATGTTTTTGAACGAATGCAAAAATTGAAATCGCATGTATTACTCACACTGTGTTGTGTCTGGAACTGTGGGCCAGTTTTTGTGGCTTGTGATTTGACCTTTGTTTGCCTTTGTTACTATTTTGTGAATTAGACCTTGACTTGAAACTGTATGACCTGTAAACCTCCAAGTATTAAAGGAGAAAACAGAAGCAAACATGAAAGTTGGCCTAAAATTGTAGAATGTGTACAAATGTGTTTGTCTGCAGGCTTCATTTTGTTGTTCTGTCAATATTTATATAAAAGGCAGTACTCTTTTTTCTTCTTTTTTTAGTTTTTAGTTTTTTTTGGGTGGTGGTGTGAATTTGAGCTTCTCATGGTGTAACCATGTTGGTTTGCTCTTTACCGATGGAGAGCAGAGAACGGTTGGCACATGATGCATTTAAAAGTTATGCCACACATTCCAGACTTGTTTTTGACATCACTGATGCAGATCGTTGGACACAAAATGTCAGCGCTCATGGTCATATTTTCACAAGTTTCAGCCTTTTTTTTCATTAAAAAAAAGAAGAAGAAGAAGAAAAGCAGCAGGACCAAAAATAGGGTGAAAAACTGCTTTAAAAAAACTCCCCTGTAAATAAATAGTTAGAATCAGTCTGTCAGCACCAGCTGTTCTCTGTTCAGTTAATGCTAAAAAACGCTGTGCAGTTCAGCAGCTCAGCTGCACATGCGCTGAAGGTTGTAAGTAATCTGTAACACATACACACATACATACATACATACAGTAACACACATGCAGGGCTGTGACTGGCCACTTCTCTGCGACTTGACACAGACACACATGCACGCACAACAACAACAGCAACACATTCTCATGAACACACATGTACATACACAGTCTGAAACAGCACGAAAGACCTGTGACATGTACATACACGGTCTGAAACAGCACGAAAAAGACCTGTGATAGGCAGGTCTTTCATGCTGTTTCAGACTGTGTATGTACATGTGTGTTCATGAGGATGTGTTGCTGTTGTTGTTGTGCGTGCATGTGTGTCTGTGTCAAGTCGCAGAGAAGTGGCCAGTCACAGCTCTGCATGTGTGTTACTGTATGTATGTATGTGTGTATCTACACACACGCAAGTGTGTGGATATGTGCATGAGCGCAGGCAGCCCGCACACTCTGTCTCATGTGTGTGCATGTGTGCACTCACTCCCGCGCATGCCTGTCTGTGTCTGTGTCTGTGTGTGCATGTTATTTTCTGTTATTATTAACTTGTTTTTAGCAATAAATGTAATTTATTTAAAACACCTTTTCTGTGTTACGTATAGATATGTCTTATGTTGATTTATCATGTGTTTCATTTGAATTTTATTTATTTGACATGTTACATTAATGGTACATTCCAAAGTAAATTTCCTTTGACATGACAATAAAGTATTATCTCATCCTGTCTAGTACACCATTGACTGTTTGTCCACAGAGTGTCCACAAGGGCGTGTTCAAGGGCATGACTGTAGCAGTGAAGAGAATGAAGGAGAACACAATGTCCGAGGAGTCCTTCAAAGAGGAGGCCAGAACTATGACGTGAGACATTCTGTACCTCACTTCTTTAAAAAAAATAGGAAAAAAAGCCTGATTTTGCTTTTCTCGGTGTCTCTTGTCCTATTTTTTTCTTCTATTTTTTGTTTCTTTTGTTTTTCTCATTAAATTTACTTGTTAAAAAGATAAAACTTTTTATAGATTAATGTTGATTAACAACATTTGATATGCAGATCAGGGTTAGTTTATACATACTGCTGTGCTTTAGTTGTTGTTTTTTGGTGGGGGTGGGGGGGGGGGTTGTTTGTTTTTTGGGTTGTGCTAAGTCATATTGAAATGTGCTTGTTATTGTCTGTTTTGACATTGCTTGGTTTGCTGCTGTTGATTTTGTTTTGTCTAGAACTAAGGGACAACATTTCACTTGTGATTTGGTGATTTTTGTGTCAATCTGGTAGAATAACTGTGAATGTGTGATTTGTCTTGAGATGACCTGGTATAAAATAACTGTAAATATGTGGTTCATCCTGAGTTGACCTGGTATATAATAACTGCAAATATGTGGTTCATCCTTAGGTGACCTGGTATATAATAACTGCAAATATGTGGTTCATCCTGAGGTGACCTGATATATAATAACTAATTATTTGGTTCATCCTGAGGTGACCTGGTACAGAGTAAATGTGAATGTGTGATTTGTCTTGAGATGACCTGGTATATAATAACTAAATATGTGGTTCATACTGAAGTGACCTGGTATATAATAACTGTAAATATGTAGTTCATGCTTAGGTGACCTGGTATATAATAACTGTAAATATGTGGTTCATCTTGAGGAGACCTGGTATATAATAACTGTAAATATGTGGTTCATCCTGAGGTGACCTGGTAACTGTGAATGTGTGATTTGCCCTGAGGTGACCTGGTATAGAGTATCTGTGAATCCTGAGGGGTACCTGGTGTGGTAACAAGTTACAGGTGTTGTTTACTTATGATGTTGTTTTTCAGACAACTGAGCCACAAAAACTTGGTTCAGCTGTACGGGGTGGTCACCAAGAAACGACCCATGTGCATCGTCACAGAGCTCATGCGGAATGGTCTGTTGCAATTCCTTTTCATATTTTGTGCGTCCATGTGTCTGTTGATGTTGGTGAGGCGGCTTTGCTTATCGGTGAAGGCATTCAGCCTTAGATCCAGAGGATGTGGGCTGGAATCCAAGATGGTAAAAAGAAAGAAAAAACTGTATGTTTTTCACCCTGATTTGGAGAGGCATGGAACTCAGCAGGCGAGAGCACTTGCCCCTGAAAACCAAAAAGTTGAGCACAATAGAACATGGTCACCACATGGATTGGTGGCCCTTACATGCTACGCTTTACACCTGCCCCGAGATTCCTCAATCTATCTGAGTCGAATTCTGTGCAGGCTCTGCAAAAGTCTTACAGATGAGACAATGAACTGAAGTCCCCTGTGTATATCTGCATGCAAAAGATCACAGAACACACTAAAGATCATTTGCCTGTTAAAGATCCTGTAGTCCACATCAGAGTTTGATGGAATATGGAAATACCAAAATCACCCAGCATACAAGGATGGCTGTTCTGTTTTGGAGAATAGAAGAATTTTGTTAGCAGCTGAAATGAAGAGAGAGAGATATGGGGGGAAATTAAGTTGCACCAAGATATTTTTGTTTTTTGTTTGTGTGGAAAGGTTCCCAATTGTTGATGATGTTGCAGCAGCTGAAATACATGCACGCACACGCACACAGACACGCGCTCACACACATACGCACGCATGCACGCACACACACACACACACAACACACACACACACACACATGCATGCATGCATCATCACACACACACACACACACACACACACACACACACACACACACACACACACACACACACACACCCATTCTTGTAAAATGTTTGAACAGTTGGAATAAACATTCTGTTACAGTGTGTATTAGAGTGTGTTCTGATTTGCCACTGAGCTGTACAATGCAAGCTTTCTTCCTTGCAGGTGCTTTAAACAACTACCTGCAGCGCCACAGAGCGCGACTGTCCCAGCAGGTGGCCAGGCTGCTGGACTTCTGCATCCAGGTGTGTCAGGGGATGGCATACTTGGAGAATCGCAAGTTCATCCACCGCGACCTTGCCGCCCGCAACTGTCTTGTCGGAGAGAACACCATCGTCAAGGTTGCTGACTTTGGTCTCGCCAGGTGAGGCAGTTTGGGGCTCATCAAGGTTGCTGACTTTGGTCTAGCCAGGTGAGGCAGTTTAGGGATCATCAAGGTTGTTGACTGGTCTAGCCAGGTGAGGCAGTTTGGGGCTCATCAAGGTTGCTGTCTTTGGTCTAGCCAGGTGAGGCAGTTTGGGGCTCGTCACGGTTGCTGACTTTGGTCTAGCCAGGTGAGGCAGTTTGGGGCTCATCAAGGTTGCTGACTTTGGTCTAGCCAGGTGAGGCAGTTTAGGGCTCATCAAGGTTGCTTTGGTCTAGCCAGGTGAGGCAGTTTGGGGCTCATCAAGGTTGCTGACTTTGGTCTAGCCAGGTGAGACAGTTTGGGGCTCATCAAGGTTGCTGACTTTGGTCTAGCCAGGTGAGGCAGTTTAGGGCTCATCAAGGTTGCTTTGGTCTAGCCAGGTGAGGCAGTTTAGGGCTCATCAAGGTTGCTGACTTTGGTCTAGCCAGGTGAGACAGTTTGGGGCTCATCAAGGTTGCTGACTTTGGTCTAGCCAGGTGAGGCAGTTTAGGGCTCATCAAGGTTGCTGACTTTGGTCTAGCCAGGTGAGACAGTTTGGGGCTCATCAAGGTTGCTGACTTTGGTCTAGCCAGGTGAGGCAGTTTGGGGCTCATCAAGGTTGCTGACTTTGGTCTAGCCAGGTGAGGCAGTTTAGGGCTCATCAAGGTTGCTGACTTTGGTCTAGCCAGGTGAGGCAGTTTGGGGCTCATCAAGGTTGCTGACTTTGGTCTAGCCAGGTGAGGCAGTTTGGGGCTCATCAAGGCTGCTGACTTTGGTCTAGCCAGGTGAGGCAATTGTGGGCTGTGAGGCATAGTTACTTTCAGATCAGACAAAAAATGTTCATGAACAGTGTAACAACTAGCATTGCCGACATTTCACATTTCTTCAGTTGTTTTTGTTGTTGTTGTTTGTTTGCATGATTTAAATTTTAGGTTGAAGCGTAGAAAAAAAGCAAGCAAGTAATTAATTGTTGAGGCATTATATCAAGATCTGGAAGACCTTCAGCAGAGGAATTCCGATGGGGAAAAAAAGGGGAGAGTTCTACTCCCTTCAGTTGTTTGCTGGTAGGAATAGTTGGGGGATAGTGGACAGGGGTATTTCTTGCTACAGTAGAGGGTTCTGGGACGCCAGTCATCTCAGCACTTAAGCCAACCAGAACATTGCAATTACTATTCTGCTTGAAAAACCAGAAGACAAGGCTACCATGCTTTTCTCCCAAGCTACAGCATAGCAACGGAGCAAAAGACTGGATGTTTCCAAACAGAACTTTCAAAATAAGTTATGATGCACGTTTGTTGATGATGAAAGATATCAGCTACAGACAAATGAGGCAGATTAGAGTCATTGCTTTGTTCTTCTGCTCAAGATTGATTAATGCCAAAATTGGGGAATGTGCTCTTGTGGTTAAAGTATTTGGTCAAACTTTTTTTTCTTCAATTTTTCTCTCTTGTAATTTTTAAAGATATTTTTTTATCAGGTATGTTCTGGACGATGAATACCAGAGTTCTGCTGGCACCAAGTTTCCCGTGAAGTGGGCGCCCCCTGAGGTTCTTCAATACACCAGATTCTCCAGCAAGTCCGATGTCTGGGCATTTGGTCAGTCTTACAGCTGTGAGACACTGTCCCTGTGTCATCGTCAGTCTGTCACTGTCAAATCTGTACATGTGTTTGGTGCCACTATGTGTCTTTGGAAGTCTGTCTCTTTCAGGTTGATGTGTGTATCTGGTCATGGTGTGTCATTGTCCGTTTGTCACCCTGTCCGTGGTCTGTTAATACCACAAGAGGTGCTTTCAAATTCTGACTCCTTCATTTTGCACCCCCCCCCTCCCCCCCTGCTAAGCCACCATCCCTGTTACAGTATGTGTCTTTCTGTGTACCTGTGTGTTTGTGTTATGCAGGTGTTGTGTGTTAGGAATACAATAATTATTATGTTTATATATTATTTTTGAGCTTTTATGCATACATTTTTGTTGATCTTGTAAAGTGCGGTCTGCTCACCCTTGTCGGCAAGATACCACATTACAGAAATGACTGCTGTAGCAGTAGTATTGTCTGTCATTGTCAGTCAGTCTGTGTGTCTGGTCACTATCTGCCATGTCAGTTTGTCAAGTCTTTCTGTCTGTCTGTGTGTCCGGTCACTGTCAAGTATTGGCATCTGTCCTTCATCAGTCAGAGTTGTCACCCCCTTTTTTTCTAATTCCTCATATTCTCATGAGGCAAACGCTAATGATTGCACTTGTTTTGCACACATGGCTTAAGTTCATTTTCAGGTGTTCTTTTGCAGGTATTCTCATGTGGGAAATTTTCACCTGCGGGGAGATGCCTTACCGGGAAAAACGCAACATTGACGTGGTGGAGTACGTGGTGACGCAGAACAAGCGGCTGAACAAACCCCCCAACACCCCCATGATCATCTACCAGGTCATGATGCACTGCTGGGATAAGGTGGGTATTTATTAACCCCCCCCCCCACCCCCCAAACGATCATCTACCAGGTCATGATGCACTGCTGGGATAAGGTGGGTATTTATTAACCCCCCCCCCCACCCCCCAAACGATCATCTACCAGGTCATGATGCACTGCTGGGATAAGGTGGGTATTTATTAACCCCCCCCCCCACCCCCCAAACGATCATCTACCAGGTCATGATGCACTGCTGGGATAAGGTGGGTATTTATTAACCCACCCCCCCACCCCCCAAACGATCATCTACCAAGTCATGATGCACTGCTGGGATAAGGTGGGTATTTATTAACCCCCCCCCCCCCCCCCCAATGATCATCTAACAAGTCATGATGCACTGCTGGGATAAGGTGGGTATTTATTAACCCACTCCCCCACCCCCCAAACGATCATCTACCAAGTCATGATGCACTGCTGGGATAAGGTGGGTATTTATTACCCCCCCACCCCCCATGATCATCTAACAAGTCATGATGCACTGCTGGGATAAGGTGGGTATTTATTACCCCCCCCCCCCCCCCCCCATGATCATCTAACAAGTCATGATGCACTGCTGGGATAAGGTGGGTATTTATTAACCCACTCCCCCACCCCCCCAAACGATCATCTACCAAGTCATGATGCACTGCTGGGATAAGGTGGGTATTTATTACCCCCCCCCCCCCCCCCATGATCATCTAACAAGTCATGATGCACTGCTGGGATAAGGTGGGTATTTATTACCCCCCCCCCCCCCCCCCCAACGATCATCTACCAAGTCATGATGCACTGCTGGGATAAGGTGGGTATTTATTAACCCCCCCCCCCCCCAACGATCATCTACCAAGTCATGATGCACTGCTGGGATAAGGTGGGTATTTATTAACCCCCCCCCCCCCCCCCATGATCATTACCCGGTCATGACGTACTGCTGGGATAAGGTGGGTATTTATTACCCCCACCCCCCATGCCCTCCATGATCATCTACCAGGTCATGCTGGGATAGGGTTGGTATTTATTCGTACAGGAGGTGATTTATTTTACTTTTACTGGCAGTGGCCAGTAATTCAGTTCATAATCATGATAATGACGATGAAGAAAATGTATGCAGCACCCCATCTTCCACATTTGGTTTTACATCATATATTATTTATTACATCACACCTCTTACACATCATTGTCATGCCAACATTCTTCGAAGCACTGAAATAGCTCAACCAAATAATGATAAGTGGATTAGTCCTCTGTCTCATTTTGCATCTTTTTTCAGTTTAATTGTTGTTTAAGGGTCATTTTGTAATCTTCTTAAAGGTGATGACCCGAAAAATGTGCGTGTTGTGTTTTGTCCTAATAAATAGCGTTATTTTGAACCTTTTATGTGCTTCGATCCTTTTTCATGCTTTTTGTTGCCACTGATGCTCACATCTTTGGTATTCTTTTATATTCAACCAGGAGCCAGACATAAGGCCCAACTTTACAGAACTTCAGCGACAACTGTCAGAGCTGAATCGAGAGGGAGACTACCCGCATATAGAGTGACTGTGATTTACCCCCCCTCCTTCCTTTCACCCTGGGTGATGAAGTGTTGGGCAAGTCGAGCCCCCCAGAAATCACCTTCACACCAAAATGCTGCATTGACCTCTCTTTGCGCCTCTTCCCCCACCAGCCCTCCCCAACACTCCCCCACCAACCCTCCCGTTCCCCCACCCGCCCACCCACCCCCCTGTTCCCCCCCCCCCACCCACCCCTCTCCGAGGTGTGTGTTTGGTGCTGTGGACACTTTCTACATCACTTGTCCCATCGGCCTGGAGGAGTTATCTGCCATGAGTGCTCCAGTGATCTCCATTTTGAAGTGGTAGCAGGGAGTTACCTGTGCTGAGTGTCGGCTACTGCCAAGATCTCTCTTCCCCCCTCTGTGGGTTATCTGCCCTGACAGACCAGCTTGGCTAGCCCCCTCGTTTCGTTTTTGTTGGTTTTGTTTTTATGTACGTTGTTTTGATGAGGAGTTTTGTGCCCTTCTTTGGCGGAACTTTTTACGCGCATGAAGCTGGGGGAGAAAGCAAAAAAAAAGCACTCCTGACGTACTACCACCACTTTTGGTGTGTACGAAGAAGAAAAGGGAAAAAAAGAACTGATGTACAGATGTTGCTGTTGTCAGTATCAGGACCTGTTCATCAGACCCGCTGGAACATTGCAACAGGGGTTGTGTCTGATGAATGCAAACGCTGATGGATGGACAGAGTCAACGACGGTTCTGTAAACAAATGCTGGTCAAGGAAAGGGCTGTGAAAAGACTGTGTGTGGAGCAGATGTTTCGAGCAGGACGCTATAACTGACTGTTTCCTGCCAGAGCTCAGAGCAAGGATTAAAACAAACACAAGACATACAAGGGTGTGTAGTGAAGAGTATTAATTGTGATTACAGGTGTTTGAAGGATTTGTGTGAATGTTGTGGTCAAGTTTGTTTGGGTTTTTTGGGGGGTGGGGTGGGGTGGGAGGGGAATGGTGAATTTTGAGTACTTTGTGGAGTTTTGTAGTCATGTGAATTCTGAGTACTTTAGGGAGTTTTGTAAACCTCCCTGTTTTGTTTTAGAGTTGTTGTTTTTTACTCTGTTGGGTTCTTTGTTGTTTCAGTTTTGTTTTGAGGCCAGATTTTTTTTTTTTTTTTTTTTAACGAACATTGAAAATTTGAGTCAGTTATTATTCCTTTCTCTTTGTGCTGTATACATTAAAAATACTTGGCATAGTCCTTTATAATTACTATGACATAATAGTCCACTCAAGGGTCAAAGTTGAAAGTTGCCATGATGAATCAGGTTGTGTGGACATTGTCGTGTGCTTCAGCTGTAAAGGCTTGTAGTCTTGCTGCCATTGCATCTGTCGCTGCTCTTGAGCCTAGAGGCTCTAAAGAGGTGGTGAGGTTTTGTGCGTGCTGCCATTTTCCTGCACCGAAAGTGAATACCTGCATTCATTGCCCCTAGTCATTTGGGCAGTTGCACTGTGGCTCCAGGGACATTAATCTTGCCATAGGAACACATCACAAAAGTTGCTATTGCTGTGTGCTGACAATGGGTAAAATGAATACAGAAAACCTTCTTGGCTAGAAACAAGACCGACAGTCGCCCTTTTACATACAGTGGAGCCAACCATTGTATGCTGCTTTTTGTTGTTGTTCTTGCTGTGTGTTTTTTTTTGGGGGGGGTAGAGGGGGTTGGTTATTTTGTGAGCCATTTTGTTGAAAGACAGCATTAGGATAAAAAGGCATCGTCATAAGCCAGTGACGTGAGTATGCAGCATCTACTGTCAGTGCTGTTATTAATGGTGCTGGTGAGCTCTGAGATTTCTCCGGGGTTCATATTCTGGTAGAACACAAGGTTGTAGCATTTGTCAGCATCACTTCATTTGCCAAAGGGCACGCTGGTGTGCAAGAAGCGTTCTGTTCATCAGACTCCAGCTCTCAGAACTCTTGAGAAACAGTAGCTTGCAGCACTGAGCTTGAACAATGTGGATACCTACAAGATAATTTATGTGCAGCCAAACAGTGGTAGGTATCCTCCCCCAAAATATTTGAGTTTTTGAGCAAGTTGTTAGAGAAAAAGGAGGGCAGTTCAGCTGAAATTGAGGTCCCAGAACAAGGAAATAAGTAAGTAACTTCATGATTTACGCCCAGTCAACCAGTACAGTTATGTCAGGGAAATGAGGTCTCAGCGTAAGTAACTTGATGCTTTATGCCCAAGTAGACCGGTATGGTTATATCAGCATGATGAGGTCTCAAGAGTAAGTAACTTCATGATTTACGCCCAGTCGACCAGTACAGTTATGTCAGGGTGATGAGGTCTCAGCGTAAGTAACTTGATGATTTACGCCCAGTCAACCAATAGTTATGTCAGGGTGATGAGGTCTCAGCGTAAGTAACTTGATGATTTACTCCCAGTCAACCAGTACAGTTATGTCAGGGAAATGAGGTCTCAGCGTAAGTAACTTGATGCTTTATGCCCAAGTAGACCGGTATGGTTATATCAGGGTGATGAGGTCTCAGCATAAGTAACTTGATGCTTTATGCCCAAGTCAACCAGTATGGTTATATCAGGGCGATGAGGTCTGAAGAGAAAGCAACAAAATAACTTGACACTTGACGCCCAGTCAACCAGTACAGTTATATCAGGGAGATGAGGTCTCAGAGTGAGCAACAAAATAACTTGACACTTGACGCCCAGTCAACCAGTACAGTTATATCAGGGAGATGAGGTCTCAGAGTGAATACCTTGATGCTTTACGCCCAGTATGGTTATTTCAGGGCAGTGAGGTCTCGGACTAAGTAAGTAAGTGACTTGATGCTTTATCAGTTTATGCCCGGTCAACCAGTACGGTTATTTCAGGGCATGAGGTCTCGAGAGTAAAGTAACTTGATGCTTTAGCCCAGTACCGTAGTTATTCAGGGGTGAGGTCTCTAGCTAAGTAACTTGATGCTTTATGCCCAGTCAACCAGTACGGTTATTCAGGGCAGTGAGGTCTCAGACAAGTAGAAGTAACTTGATGCTTATCATGCCCAGTCAACCAGTACGGTTATTTCAGGGAGTGAGGTCTCATAGAGTAAGTAACTTGATGCTTTATGCGCCAGTCAACCAGTAGGTTATTTCAGGGCAGATGAGGTCTCGGAGTAAGTAAGTAAGTACTTGATGCTTTATGCCCAGTCAACCAGTATGGTTATTTCAGGGCAGTGAGGTCTCGGAGTAAGTAAGTAAGTAGACTTGATGCTTTATCAGTTTATGCCCAGTCAACCAGTACGGTTATTTCAGGGCAGTGAGGTCTCGGAGTAAGTAAGTAAGTGACTTGATGCTTTATCGATGCCCAGTCAACCAGTAGGTTATTTCAGGGCAGTGAGGTCTCGGAGTAAGTAAGTAAGTGACTTGATGCTTTACATGCCCAGTCAACCAGTATGGTTATTTCAGGGCAGTGAGGTCTCGGAGTAAGTAAGTAAGTAACTTGATGCTTTATCGTTTATGCCCAGTCAACCAGTACGGTTATTTCAGGGCAGTGAGGTCTCGGAGTAAGTAAGTAAGTGACTTGATGCTTTATCAGTTTATGCCCAGTCAACCAGTACGGTTATTTCAGGGCAGTGAGGTCTCGGAGTAAGTAAGTAAGTGACTTGATGCTTTATGCCCAGTCAACCAGTATGGTTATTTCAGGGCAGTGAGGTCTCGGAGTAAGTAAGTAAGTAACTTGATGCTTTATCGTTTATGCCCAGTCAACCAGTACGGTTATTTCAGGGCAGTGAGGTCTCGGAGTAAGTAAGTAAGTGACTTGATGCTTTATCAGTTTATGCCCAGTCAACCAGTACAGTTATTTCAGGGCAGTGAGGTCTCAGAGTAAGTAAGTAAGTAACTTGATGCTTTATCAGTTTATGCCCAGTCAACCAGTACGGTTATTTCAGGGCAGTGAGGTCTCGGAGTAAGTAAATAAGTAACTTGATGCTTTATCAGTTTATGCCCAGTCAACCAGTACGGTTATTTCAGGGCAGTGAGGTCTCGGAGTAAGTAAGTAAGTAACTTGATGCTTTATCGTTTATGCCCAGTCAACCAGTACGGTTATTTCAGGGCAGTGAGGTCTCGGAGTAAGTAAATAAGTAACTTGATGCTTTATCAATTTATGCCCAGTCAACCAGTATGGTTATTAGTGCGGTGAGGTCTCAGAAGTTTCCGCACAGTTTGTTGCCACTGAAGCAGCTCCAACAGTCATGTGACTGGCAGCGGTCCGTGCTCATCCTTTCAAGGAAGATGGCCGAGCTGAGCGCTTCCTATTTTTACACCTTTTTCCTGCAGGTGATCAGTAGTGCAGGGATCCTCAGCTTTGTGCCAGCAGGTACACAGGTAGTGTCAAAACCTCCTCAACTTTTCAGGTCTTCCAAAATGCAAGCCATAATTATGTGAGGGTTGCTTTGCCAGCCTGTCATCTGCTCTGCCAATTCCCTCGACTTCAGCATGCCTTGGACAGCACACCTGCTGGAGTGTTCAACAGTGGATTTTGATCATTGTAGAATCATACAGTAACAGTTCCGTGATCAGCAAAATCTACACATCGACGGCGGCCATTGAGCAATGGCGTGAAGCGAAATTTGAAGAAAACTGTGGTGTAACTGTAAGCATTGCAATGTGAACTCTGTGCGTGGCATTATAAGTGCCATGAACTCTGTGCGTGGCATTATAAGTGCCATGAACTCTGTGCGTGGCATTATAAGTGCCATGAACTCTGTGCGTGGCATTATAAGTGCCATGAACTTGTGAAGAGGGTGGAAAGTGGTTGCCATCTTTGTATAAGAACGGATGCATCTCGGGTTTGGAGCCTGAGCGTTTTTTGAGTTTGGATTCTGCAGACGAATGGATCCATCTCGAGTTTGAAACTGAGCCCGTGAAAAGACCGAAGTGGGCTCAGTGTTATTCTGATGCATCCCTCGAGGTGGTCTGTGAGTGGCTTTGCTTGAAAGAGTGGACGCGCACAGCGGAAAAAGACACGAGTCTTGTTTTTGACCATTGCATGTCTGCTGCGACAATACCTGCTTTACAATTACATTTTGCTGTTGTGCACTTTGCAGTTTGACTGTTTGCCAAATGTATGCACTGCTCACCCTAATTTATTGCTGCACGTTCAGGTGGTGATGTTTCAGGGCTGCAGCTTTTGCCTGGAATCATGTCACAACACAGGTTATTTGATTTCTGTCTCTGAGGAGATTTTTTTTATAATATGTCAGTTGTCATTCTGTGCTGCATGACTGTCATTGTCAGCTTCAAGGGATGTAAGTCAGGTTGTCATAATATTGATAAGTAAACCACACATCAGTCGTTTTTCTTGTGTGCATTTTTTTTCTTTCTTTTTGGATCAGCTTGTCATTTGAATCTGTGAAGTGATGGTGAACACATTTGATGAAGTTTGATGCCATGAGATGCATGTGTGTATGTATTGTAAATGAATGAATTGTATCAATTGCTCATTCAGAGTTGCCTGTTGTGTTTTGTTGCTTTCAGCGAGTGTGTTAAGTTTCCAGTTTGTGCTGTACCTCCTTGTGGGTTTCAAAGTGCACTTCAGGCAAATCACTACACAAACTGAGTGTCTGTTTTGAAGCTGAGTATATAGTGCTTCAGCAAACCGTACGTGAATTTTGTACCAGTGATATCATTTAATAAGCATACTCATGAATTTGATCATGATTTTTGTTTTGTTTATTTGTTTGTTTGTGAACAGAAGAGGCACAGTCAATTTACATAAGCTTGTCAGTATTGAGAGGACTTAAGGTGTAATAATGTCGCAACCTGTACACCAGGTACAATCAGCTCCTGCCTGTTTGCGTGTTGCGGTAGATTGGTTTTATCAAAGTCTTGACTCTTCGGCAGTTTGGAAACCAAAAATAGTTTTTCTGCAAAATGTTCCTGAAAACGGTCTGCATTTGTTCAACCTCCAGCCCCTTCCAACCTCCAAACAATCTGCATGCATGGGAATCAACCCCAGCCCTAATCCATGCAGTTTTGAGATGGTTCCTTCAAAACACCTCTGTCCTTCAAAACACCTCTGCGTCAACCTGGGTGGCCACGTGCGAGATGTTGTGAAGGGCACTTGCTTTGTTCCGTTCGCTAAACAAGAGAGGCAGTAAAACCTTTTGAGTTTGATTGGTTATTTGACGGTTTCTGGCTTTTGTCATGCTTGGACTGGTACCTCATCGTATTTTGGCAGCCATAAAAGGATCAGGCAAAGAGACGGGCAGAGATTTCTGCGTTCACGAGGGCAATGGGGTAGTCGCTAAGGAAATAAAGGAAACACTTTCTGCTTCTTACTGGTTGTCCTTGAAAAGCACTCTTTCAATGACTTCACATAGGGCTGAAATTTACCACTGTATCTGCATCTTGCATGCATGTGGGGCTAATCTGCAGCTTTGACACACTTTCGATTTAAGTTCTCTGCAACAGTGTTTGATTAAAGTGTTAACAAACTGGTCAGTGTTTTGTCAGAGCAGCTCCCGCAGAGCAAATGTTTTCCACAGTTAAAATAATCCACCAAATGAGTGCCGGCTGGAGCTGGTTAGGTTTTCAGTTCGTCACTGGTTCAGCAGTGAGAGCTGGTTAGTTTTTCAGTTCGTCACCGGTTCAGCAGTGAGAGCTGTTAGTTTTTCAGTTCGTCACCAGTTCAGCAGTGAGAGCTGGTTAGTTTTTCAGTTCATCACCAGTTCAGCAGTGAGAGCTGGGTAGTTTTTCAGTTCATCACCGGTTCAGCAGTGAGAGCTGCGTAGTTTTTCAGTTCGTCACCGGTTCAGCAGTGAGAGCTGGTTAGTTTTTCAGTTCGTCACCGGTTCAGCAGTGAGAGCTGGTTAGTTTTTCAGTTCATCACCGGTTCGGCAGTGAGAGCTGGTGTCACTGGTTCAGCAGTGAGAGCTGGTAAATTTTTCAGTTCGTCACCAGTTCAGCAGCTCACTGCAGACAGTCAGGATGCTGCCCTGTTGCCATAGACACGGAGACACCTGGTTGAAATGAAGTACAGGGAGGTGAAATGAAGAGAGGGTGGTGACTGCCCCATTAGGACAGAGAGTCAGGGTCTCGTTGCTAGGTTAGCAGACCTTGGTGCCTTCCATCCGCCGTGAATGCTCATTTATTTAACTTAAATCAGGGTAAACGTTGGCATCAGTCTTCAACCTTAAGTAAGTAAGTAACTTGATGTTTTACGCCCAGACAACCTTTGTGGTTATATCAGGGTGAACAGCCTGAAGTATATGGCCTTCCCATGTTTTCTTCTTTTTGATCTTCTCCTTCGTCTGCCTTTGTTTGTTTGTTTTTGTTTTGTTGGGGGGGGGGGGGGGCGAGGGGGGAGGTTCTTTCTAAAACTGATTAAAAGTTAATTTTTTGTGTTGCAATAGTTGCAGATCAGTTTTAACCAATTAATCGTACTAGTTTATCCTCTGTAAATTTAATCAGGATTCAGTACCAACTGAAGACCACAAACTATTCAGGCAGTTTGAATTTACACATCAAGACACATCATCATCAACACAAATGATGAAAGGAGGGACAGGAAAATCTTGAGTGGGAAGGGGTCATTGGGTCACTGATGTGTCTGCTACAAGCCAGCAGTGCTTCTCACATTTCAATGAAAAATAGTCTGCAACAAACAGGTTGTTGGATGTAGGCAGAACACCTAATTACGCCCCATGCTTTGGCCATTAATATAAAGTATCATTAGTTTCTTGTAGACTTTTCCACTGTAGAGTGTCTGAATCGAACAGTGTAGTGACTCACCCGTAGTTTGGGTGAACCTTGACTCTTGAAAATTGGCAAGTCTAATGTCATGCATGCTGTGTCCAGTCAGTTTTGAGTTTTCGACATCACACGCATTGCATTGTTGGTAAAACAAAGGAATTTCCTGATCTAAAATAATAAACACAGGCAAATAGCTATTTTGGAGCCTTTTGATGACTGCATGTGGAACAAGAGTAAGTAAGTAATTTGATGTTTTACGCCCAGTCAACCATTACGGTTATCTCAGGGCGTTGTGGAACAAGAACCAGATTTATGCACTCTTCGGCAAAACAGGACTAGGGGCTATCCGCCATTACCTTTATTTGCTGTTCATACATACAGGCCCTGCTAAATAATTGCTCTACATGTCACTGCTGTGCTCCACAATCCTTTTGTGACAGATGATCTAAACACATAAAAGGTTAAAAAGAATGCTTTTGACAAAATGCTGTTCGTTTTAAAAAGAACGCTTTTTTTTTTTTTAATGTTTTGTATTCTGTCAAAATAAACAGCATTCTTTTTAACCTTTTATGTGTTTGGATCTTGTTAGCAGTCATTCTTTTTTTCATATTGTTTTGTGACACAGCTATCAAAGCATTCCACCCAGCTATACTGTAGCTTGATGGTGAAGTGAAGAACGGCTTGGAGGTGCCTGTTAATATTATATTACTCACTGTGGTACTCGCAGACAAAGCTGTAGACATTTTACATTTATTTGGCCTGAGATGCCTTTTTTTTTTTGCTCTCAATATTTTAATAATTTTTTTAATGTCATTCCTTCAGTGCATGTAAGAATGTGCAAGGGATTGGGGCGGGGGGAGGGGTGGGGGGAGGAGGGATAAAAAAAAGCGAACAATGTTACGCCATATTTTTTTCTCAAACTTTCTGAAATGATAGATGGTGTAAAATGTATGACACAGAATACAGAAAATTGTGCCAAGTGTTTAACTGCCAAAAAAATATAATAAAAAAATATGACAGAATAATCTGAAGACATTGTTGTTTTTTCCTTTTTCTTGTCTTCCACATGCAATATTCTACACTTACGTCACTATTAGTATTACAATGTTTCATGTATGTCACTATGATGTATGTATATTATGTATAACATGCATTCTGAGATAAAGTGACGATCATGTACATATATTTCAGTGTAACATCCCATCACGGAAGGTCACCGTGACTGAACATGTATTTCAACAGAGCATACATTCTTAGTATCAGGTGTGTATTTCAATGATTATAATAGTCATTTACCAATTAAGCCGGAAAGGGACTGTAACTATGTATTATTCAATAAAATGCCATTTTGTTGGTTGCCATTGTCACTCATGTCAAGCATATTTTATTATGCAACATATTCATTGTCAAAAGTGTATGTATTTTTCAGTATGCACACGTATAGATTAGCGAAAATGTTCAGCATTTGTCCTGTTGTCTGTAGCAATATGTATCTTCTAATCGCTGAATACTGAATTTGATTATGTTGCGAGAACTGAGAGAGGAACATATTGTACACAGAATGGTGTTTTTGAAAGGAGGAGGGCAATTTACCACTGCATCATCATATTTAACTGTTACAGCATACTTAAGCAGGACTTTGTGCTCTCGGTGTGGTCCCTGTCCCAAAATGGATTGTTGTTGCTAGTATGTGTACATTAGAAAATCCCCGCACCCCCGCCACCACCTTCGCCTCCATTCCCTCCCACTTCTGCACCGTCAGTGTAACTCCCCACTTCCCCACCCTCAGTGTCTAGTGAAATTAAACACATTCAGTCAACCTGCGTGTGTGTGTTTGTGTGCACATAATTATGTGTGTGTAATGTAATGTAGGTCTTGCCTGTTTAGCGTCTTGTGATATGAACTGCTTGTAGTCATTGTTATTGTCATTTTCCACTTGAGGTGTCTCCACATGGATGTACTTTATATTTGAATTTTGTACAGCGTGACGTGACAAGCTCTGTTTTCATGTGAGAGGTTTGTGCTTTAAAAATAGTTCATTATTGTGATTTAAAACCACTCTGAAGACCCATCTGTTTAAAACCTGCTACTGCTAGCAAACTCTCTGCCCCCCTTTAGTGTAACTTCCCATTTCCCCACCCTCCGTGTAGCTCCCCACTTCCCCACCTTTAGTGTAACTTCCCATTTCCCCACCCTCCATGTAGCTCCCCACTTCCCCACCTTTGTAACAGTGTAACTTCCCATTTCCCCACCAGCAGTGTAGCTCCCTGCTTCCCAGCTTTCAATGTAATTTCCCATTTCCCCACCCTCTGTGTAGCTCCCCACTTCCCCACCTTTGTAACAGTGTAACTTCCCATTTCCCCACCACCAGAAGCTCCCTGCTTCCCAGCTTTCAATGTAACTTCCCACTTCCCCACCTTCTGTGTAGCTCCCCACTTCCCCACCTTTAGTGTAACAGTCATTAGTTTTGAAGCCACGATATAATGATGCATAATCCAGCATTTTATGCTACAGCGCTGGGTGTAAGATGAAACATCTTGATGTATTATCATAATATTTATTGGGTTTTTTTTGTTTGTTTTTTGCATTCAGTAAGGGCAGCCACATTTTATGAGACTTTGTGAGAGTCCAAGCTTTTTTCATAATCAGATGCACATTAATAATAATGATATTAATAAAAAGAATAACAACAATAATATGCTTATCTGCTCCTCCTTTCCTCAGGGTGCTCGCACCCGGTAAAAAGTTTAACTGACGTCAGGAATGTATGGTAACAAACAAAAGTGTCACACACTTTGTCTCGCTGTCTCCCACACCTCCCTCCACATACATACAACAGCATGCACATGTATGTACACTCTCATCACCCACGAATAATAAATAAGTAAATTTATTGTGTGCCTCTGGTGGGGCCAGAATTGCACTGCACACAATTTTGCAGATTATGAATGCTTGTGGTTAAATAACAAAGTGAGTTTTGGTGGAGAGCTATTACTAAATAACTGTAGGACATATCTGAACTGTGCAAGTCTGTGCTTTACACTGACAGCTGAGTCAGCCGTCGATCAGTAAATTGTTGATTCTGAACACTCAGTCAACCATGAAGGTCATACCTGGGTGCACCACAATTCATCACATCGCGAGTGAAGCGCTTGCTCACTTTTATCGTATGTGACAGTATGCTTGAAGAGGACTGGGGAAAAATGAAGTTGAATGAACCAGGATGGTAGGAATTCCTGGCAGCAGGCAAAGTACTGGGCATGCAGTGCAGCTTTCTTACCTACTCCAGGCCTGAAAGAGAGGATGTGAACAGAGACGATAGCTGTAGTTTTCAGCAGAGGGGACTTTAACTTCTGCATCTGCAGTACCCCCATCCCATCGAGGGCATTTTCCCCTCAATTTCATAACAGGAATTTACTTTCCATCATCAACTTATGCTGCAGGACCTGTGAAAACAAAACAGGCCCACTGTGTATAAGTCCTAGGTATCGCTATTGGTTTAAACAATTTTATTAATGAAAGCAATACAACATACAATAACACTTTCTTTCTTTCTTTTTTGAGCGTCAAACAAGTAAACTTATATGACACTTACATCACTTTTGACTTTTTCTTTTCTTTTCTTTTTTACAGACAAAATCACTTCACACATTGCTGATGTTAGTGATACAATTATTGAATAATTGCAGCTTGTTGTGTTTATCATGGTTAGATAATACTTACTATGTTCTTGTCTGTTTAAAAAAGAAAAGTGTGACTGATCTTTGTCTGTTGTAAACTTATATGAGACTTGCATCACTTTTGACTTTTTCTTTTCTTTCCTTTTATACAGACAAAGTCACTTCACACATTGCTGATGTTAGTGATACAATTATTGAATAATTGCAGCTTGTTGCGTTTATCATGGTTAGATAATACTTACTATGTTCTTGTCTGTTTAAAAAAAAAAAAAAGGGTGACTGGTCTTCATCTGTTGTGAACTTCACTTTCACTGGGGAAAATGGTTCAAGCTTGCTGGGAGGATTAACAACTGGTTCCACTGTATGTTTATTTATCTATTCTTTCCTGATTGGCAATTACCCATCACCCCAAGCATTGTTGACCTAGAAATCAGGAATGAAATTGAAGGGAATTTCTAATTTCATCTAAAATTGCCATTCTCAAAGAACGATAAGCCTTCTCTGGTCAACATATGCCCTGGAGGGAGACAAATGTCTGATGTCTTTAGCAACAACAAAAAATAATAAAAATAACCTGCCTGGAATCTCAGGGCCGTTCTTTAAATTTGATTCCTCTTTTTTATCTGCTCTGTTTTTTATTCTAACTGGTCCTTTTGCTGTTTCTGTCTGCCTTTTTTTTCTTCCCTTTTTTTCTTCTGCTGTCAGTCCATTCTCCTGCCTACTTCCCAGAAATTTCTTTGTTTTATTTTTATTTTTTCCTCAAAGGATAGTTTTGTTGTTGTTTGTTTTTGTATGGCCCTTGTTTTGTTTGTTTTTGGAAGTGGCTGGGAAATAATTAGTCGGAAACATGTGCAACATGCGACCATATGGCAGAGGTAATAGTAGTATTAGGTATTAAATTTCACATCATACTACACCAACATACAACTTGGAAATGGTTTACGATTTTCAGCCAAAGTGAACTGTAGACTTTCAGAAGGCAAGACTTTTTCAGAGGCATGACTTTCAGAAGGCAATGTAAATTGTTTCCACTGAACAAGTGTATATTCGATCCACAATGAGGCAGAATCCTCTAGATTGACATACTCTAAATCAGCAGCAAATGAATGAAGAAAGCTGATGAAAAAAAACTGTTAGAGATATTGGGATTGGGTTTGGTTTGTCTCAGATTCTCTTTTTTGCCCTTCTTATTACTCCAAACAGATTCGGGGGGGGGGGAACTGGTCTGGGTTTACAGGTGCAAAGGAGCCCAAATTTTGTTGAAGACTAGGTGATTCCGATATGTGTCCCTGCTGTACTCTTTGCTTTGTTCTTTGATTCTTAACATCCTCAGATGTCGGAAGACATATTAGGGACAAGATATAAACAGCTCTTAATCATCTAAAGTTAATAAAAATCCGTTTGTACGTATATAGCAAATTACTTTGACAAAAAAATCTCTTACTTTGAATCTGTGATGTATTTACTCGGGTCTTGTGGTATTTTCGGGGATGAGTTTGCTTGTCTTGTCTTTCCTTTTCAACAGAATTCTGTTGGAAGTAGCCCCGATGGCCCCAGCCATGCCACTTCCTCTTGAGAGGGTTTCCGCTGTAGGTGACTGGTACGAGGTGGAGACAACAAAAAAGAATGGTCTGATTTTTTTTAGAGATTAAGTTCCCTTAGAAGGCACAGCCCTGGTTTTACTTTTACAGACAGTTGCCCCACTTTTACATCGACTGCTTTATATAATGCTCAACCTTTATCACGATTGTTTTTTAGATTTTGCTGTAGCTATGCAAAGTGAACTCGCACTGTAACTCTTTTTTGCATGTCTTTTGCAATGTTTAGATATATGTGCAACAGTTTTGGGTTTTTGTTGTTATTGTTTGTTGTTTTGGGTGGGTTCATGGGGGTGCCTAAAACTTTGAAATACAGATGCCATTTTACTACTAGGAATATAATAAACATTTGCCAAAAACAAATACTGTACCTGCATGACTTCCGTTGTACTCGAGATTAGCTGTGCCAGTTTGATCAGTGTATTGATAAGCAGTGTATGTGTGCCTGCTTGCATGTGTGTTGGTCTGCATGATTAATTTTTGCCTTAATTGTCTTTTGATGTTGGTTGATATCCGTGATTGAATAAATGTTTGAGATAAATTTTGCAGTATGATTTTGTAAAACTGATTGTATCATAATTACATTTTGCGAAACATTTTGCTGCTGTTGAGTTTTCCATTAACATTACTTGGCACAAAAGTTATTGTAATCCAAGTAATTTAGTGAAAGTTTCTGTAATCTGAGTAATAAAGTGATTGCACCATGCAAATAGAACACAGTTGAGATCTTTCTTTATTTTTGTAGTCTAGTTACACCCCCCTCCCTCATCCCCAAAATCGAGATAAAATGGACTTAAAATTCTTTGGCAATGGGTTTGTCAACATGGAAATATAACAATTTCCATGAACTGCATGGAAGTGTTCTTTTGCTGTAAGTTGTTTGTACAGTGCAGTAAGTTTTAACTTGGTTTAGACGATGGCACTTTCAAAATATAAGAATTGTCTTTTATTATTCTATTCCAAGACATGCCATGATATAACCGTACTGGTTGACTGGGCGTAAAACACCAACTTACTTACTAATTCCAAGACATTTTTTTTTGTTAAGAAGGGGGGGGGGTCACTCAGGTGGATGGTCTTTCAACATGTGGCTTTGCATGAAGTGACACGGCGCATGGTTGTATGGTGTACACAGGACTTGCACCGAGACGGCTGCAGTTTCATGTGGCACCAGCCATGCCAGCGCTGTAAGTACACCACTTCGGTGGGTATTTAAAAAAAAAAACATGTTATAAAGCTAGTCACTCATGTAGAACCACATGCGAGCGCAGTGAGTCTGCTCAAGAGAGTGGAGAATAGCGCTATATAAGTGATCATCAATCAATCCAAAAATAAAATCAACAGGGCCCTTCCCATGTTTGCTCCAGAGCTGTTCTGCTGTCCGCCTCCAGTACATCGGTCCCAACCAGAGCTGCAGCCTGCACGATTCTGAAGCTGAGATGCTCAAACAGTTGGATTTAACCCTTTTACTGCCATGCTTGCCGCGCCGTCACTCGGAAAACGACCAGTAAACGTGCCAAATTTGAAATGATTACGTTTTTTCCCCCTCTTCACGTGAGCACGTGAAAAAATTTCTATCAAAATGCGCAGTACTGAAAGTAGATCTGTTACAGGACCATCAAGTATTCTGTCTGCAGGCGTGTATATCTGCACTTTTCAGCCCAGAAATTTTACAGGCTGTGGCAGTGAAGGGGTTAATCCTGAACTGCCAGCTCCAGAATCTCTTATGCCTCATTTTGAAATGATCATATGCTTTCAACCCCCATGCAGCCTTTGCACATAAGCAGCAGCTGAGCCATTTTAGACTAAAACCGGACTATAGACTAGTGACAAGGGGCTAATGGTTGGTGAACAGATCTGAGTCAGCTTCAGCTCGTCTTCCTCTTCAGAATGAAGTCATTGGTAGACTTCAAGGAAAGCACCCCTAACCTCTAACCCGAAGATGTTTCTCATGGGATTAGGATAAGGGACGTTTTTCTTGCTACCAAAACACGGCTTATGGTCTTGTAACTTTGACCCCACCCCACCTCCCCCACCCCTTTCCGAGATAATTAATGAAATTTAAGATGTCTCGTACCATTACTTTGTGACAGTGCAACATTAAGCCTAAACACCAAGAATTTCCATCACCCCCCCCCCCCCCCCAACACACACACCACCTCTCTGAAGACAACACTGTGTGAAAAAAAAACCTTCATTAACAAATAGGCAGCAATTGTCCATTTATAGCTCCTCCAGGCTGCTGAAGTTTTCTCTCAAGCACCATTGTCTGCTGGCCAGGTAGTCTGGGTTCATCTCTATTTATTATTATGTGTTGCAATGTGATCATGGCAGAATCTCCACACTACTCTGAGGCCACTTATGCCTTCATGGGCTCCTACCTCATGTGTGGCCGTGTTACCCACACACTTTGTGTAGTAGATAGCAAGAAACACCACTGCATTTGAGGGACTAGCTCAAGTGGCTGACAGTTAACCCCTTCACTGCCATGGTGTCACTTGAAAACGACCAGTAAAAGTGCGAAATTTGAAACCCTTCAGCCTTCTTTTTTTTTCCTTTTTTTTTTTGCACTGGCGTGTGAAAGGATTTTAATCAAAACTCACAGCACTGAAAATAGATTTGTTGTAAGTCCGGAAACTATACTGTTTTTGAGGTGCGTCCGTGCATCTTTCACCCCAGAAATTCTACAGGCTGGGGCAGTGAAGGGGTTAATAACACAAGAAAGGTTCATTTGGCCCATAACTGTTGGCAGATGAGCTTAGTGCATGAGGGCAGAGGCTAAACTGCTGCTAGTATAATTAATTCTGCTTAACTCACCTCTTCCGCAACGTTTGTCTTACAGTTGTGTAAAACACTGCGTGGTTTGCACAAAAAATTGCAAACTAAGTGCATGCTTGGCTGCAAACAACCTATACAAACCCTAATGATGATCACTCATGATGTTCAATGAAGATTACCTCAAGTTCTAATAAGATAAGGCATGGGTAGAGGAGAAAAAAAATATGAATAAAGGGATAGTCAACCTTATTGGTGTGAAGTGATGAGGACTTGGGATTGAGAGGTTGCAGGTACAAATTCTTGTTTTGGGCAGTGACAATCTGTATTTAACCTCCACTCCTTCTCCCACATAATAATGTATTCTTTTATGTGCTGTTTTTCCATTTTGGAGCACACAGCCCACAACAAAGAATCAAAACACAATCCAAACTCGTGAGCACACACAGTCAGTAGGATAGCTTGAAGAGATGAGATTTCAGAGACGATCTGAAAGATGTGTATGTTCTTGATGACCTAACTTTGCAAGGGAGATTGTTCCAGACAGATGGTGCAGCATAAGAAAAAGATCTGTGACCAAACGAGTGTGTGCATGTATAGGGAAGACAATGAACAGAAGTATCAGAAGAAAAATCTGAAACAGAATGACTGCTAGCGTACTAAAAAAGAAGAAAAGCATAGCTAGAGGGTTGGTTCCCATGAAGTGCTATGAATTGATGGGTACTTCAAGCTTTAATATCTCTGTTCCTTCCTGCACTGTACAACAGCTGAATAGGGTGAGGTTTGTATATTGCTGAGGACAAAAGATAATAAAGGGAGCATTCAGTGGCTTGGTGCTATGTGGTGACAGGGTTAATTTGTCCACAGGATTTTTTTAACCTCAGAATTCTCAAACTTTAAGACCATTTTCCCAGACCGAGTAACACCTAATTTACAGACTTTTGCACCATCAGATAACACATCATGTGCAAAGCACGAGATACAGACAACAACCCAACCTGAGATACCATTATTTCCTATTTGTACAATTTTATTAAACTTGAAACCATTCCCAGACCTGGTTAGATCAGTGTTTTAGCATTTTCTTTCTTGTCCACCATCTGGCCTCCAGTTTGTTTGTTTTCTGTTTTTATTTTCAGAATCTCCCTTCTACAGAAAATATCTGTTGACCATTATCATGAAATTCCCCCACTTTCCAAAACCTTAGCCAAAAATGCCATTTTCCCCAAACTTTCCAGGCTTTGATTTTTGTTAAAAGACCACATGAACCTCAGGAGAAGACCTGCATTGGAGGTACTCATGAAGAGAGGTATGGTTTGTAGTTTGGGCAGTGACTTCAGTGTTTTTTGTGTGTTTTTTTTGAAAATGTGTCTTGATCGCAAAATAACATGTACAAAAATAGGTACCAATTCTACTCTGGGAAAGGTACTGAATTTCCCATGAGAATTTAACCCCTGCTCTCCCCCACCAGTGGATTGAGACAAAATATACAAAGTTCAAATAACTCCCATTTACTATTGAGAAAAGTTAACTGTTGCATATTGTCTTGTGAGGAAATGTTTGTTAAAAAAAAAAAAATGTTCCATCTTTTTTGTGGGTGTGAAATGGAAACCACACAGTAGCATTTATCTCATTACTTGGAGTGACTTTATTTGCTACAGGAGAGAGAGAGAAAAAAAACCCAATAAAATGTATGTGCAATTAACCCTTTTGTTTTCAAGTAGTTTACGGGTCTATGTGCCAAGGTCAAAATGTTTTTTGCAAATATGTGCGTCTTGATAACAAAATAACATACAAATGTTTTATGTCATACACGCACATATGCCCACAGTCACACACACACACACACACACACACACACACACACAAACACACACAATGATCAGTATGTTTTGCACCTTTTCTGTTATTGCACATTATTACTGTATTTTTGTAGATCAGAGAATAGTGCTGTATAAAAACTATTATTACTTTTTAAAAATGTATGTGGCACTGCATGGTAATTGAAATTAAAAAAACTAAAAACTAAATGATTATCTATCATCATTCTTCTTCCAGTAGATGTAGCCACAATCATCGCTCTTGTTATTCTGCTACTATTATGTGATATAGATCTAAAGTATGTTTTTCTATGTCACTGGCTACTAGGCCTAAACTCTTATCGAGAGGTGGATAGGGGATTTTTATGTTAAAGTGCACAATGATCTTAGTACGTGCTGTACACACAAACTGACAAAAGAAAACCAGGCACTTACAAGCCAGCACAAGTGTTGACTCAGAACTGGTCTTCACTTTGAACAGGACTCCAACCCTGGCCACTTGATTTATAGTCTGGTGCATTAGCTGACTGAGTTAGCTGACTGACCGCAAGCTTCTTGCCCTTTCTATATATTTGTACATGTGTATTGTTATTGTAAACTGGGATTCAACATACCAAAGTGTGATTTACACAATATTGTGCATATATTTTTTACTAAACTTTCTTCTTTTTTTCAACAATATGTGCACAGCTTTGAATTGTATATTCTTAATGCTTGCTTCAATTTTAACAATATCCATGTTTAGCATATCACTTTTGTTTTTGTTTAGTTTTTTGTTGTTGTTTTGTCTGTTTATTTCCACCCCATCCCCTAAGTAACTTGTTTGTTTTTGTTGTTCTTCTCAATGATGAAAAGAATTTTACAGCAATATAGAAATGATTAAAATATTATGGAGCAAACATGTATTGGTGTCCATTTGTGTGTATGCTGTGTTTCTGTTCTTGAACTCGTATATATATTAACTTTTTTTAAAAATTTTTTTTACCATATGTGTTATACATTTCTGTTCTTTTTCCTCATCTTTCTTTCTTTCTGTATACATCATCCACATCAGTGAAGACATGGTCTGCTGCTAGTGATGACAATTTGTCAACAAAATGCAACGCGTATGTATGTACATGAACAACTCTAGGTTGTTTTTCTCTCCTGGAAAACCTTTGTTGCAAGGTCTGCTGCTAATGATGACAATCTGTCAACAAAATGCAACATGTATGTATGTACATGAACAACTCTAGGTTATTTTTCTCTCCTGGAAAACCTTTGTTGCAAGGTCTGCTGCTAATGATGACAATCTGTCAACAAAATGCAACATGCAAAACCTCCTGCAAACTCACCTGGCAAGACTACTCGTAAGGCACTAGACTAGACCTTGGTTCCATTCTGCTTCCGCTCTTCATCTGTTTTCAACAATTGTGGTTTATGGACACCATCTTCTGACCTTGCCACCCCCTCCCCCATTTATTAAAAAAACATTAAAATGGCTCACATTGCTGCACATCTTTAACTAGAACCATTCTGGTGATGACAGCACAGCGTTAGGTATGATCTCCCTCTTTCCCCACCTCCCGAGTTTCGGTCTCTGCCAGTACCTTTCCTGAGAAAATGAAACCTTTTAATTACAGGTATCAAGAGAGCACCAAGAGAAGACCCTGTGTGCAATCGCATGCATAAATTAATGTCTGTGCGTGCGTTTAAAACACCAAACATTGGCTGCCATACCAGTCTTTGGACACATGAAAATACCGCACACACTGATAAGAATGGGTAGTGTTGCTCTTGCAGCTGCTGTGCCTTACCCAGGTAAGGTGACCTGAATTTCATGTAAGGGACAAAGAAGTACTAAAAGTTAAAAACACACACACACACACACACACACACACACTCACACACACACACACACACACACACACACTCACTCACTCACACACTCACACACACACAGTGGCTTTTGGATGCAGATTTAGATGTATTTCGGTGTCGGCCAAAAGAAATGGTGATATTTGGAACACAGGGTCCATCAGTTCCAACCATCATCCCACAGTTGCTGCTTCATGCTGGCGATCAGAACACACACCACTGGACACTGTGCACACATTTAACCAATGTGCACACATTTAATCCATTTCAGTCAGTCCAAGCAGCAACAACAAAACATTCATCATTTGTGTCATTCAACAGCAAAACAAATTTATCACGTACATATTGTGTACGTTCAGCCAACAAGCGACTGAATTAATAGCATATTGTAACTGACTCCACACATTTTTCAATCTGCCACCTTCATTACGCCTGCCTCACAGACATTTTTCTTTGGCTGAAATGGCCACCTCTTGAACTCAGCTTGACCAATGACAGAACTCAGTTTGACTCTAATCTAGAGCTGCTTAGATTCTAACCTCTGGATGTGCTATGGACACTTCTCAAGCTGAGCTAGCACCAACAGCAAGGTAGTGGTGGGATACAGCACAATGTCAAGGAGCCCTTTCACGCATGCACTGCGCCATATCCAACGGTCACCTGTTGCACCTGGTTACAAGCTAGCACTTGCAAGAGCTGAAGAAGAGAAAAAACTTCCCAAAGTGTTACCTGAAGAACAGTTCGTTAGTTTAATGTCGCGACAAACGCACAGCAACCTCAGGACAAACATGAACAACTTTAAATCACACAGTTAACAATGATCCCAAGACAAGCACTGGTTATCAAATCATAAGCAAAAAAATGGCTCACGTTCAGGACACAACACAGTCTGAATATATATATATCCAATTTGACTTCTGCAAAGCTTATGAAAGACATAATTTGTCTCCTTCTGGAATGCAAAATAATCTTCCAAGTTCCATGCAGGTATTCATGAACAACAGAAGTCTGACAATATTTTTCTCTGCTCTCTGCTAAATCCACACAATGCAGTAACATAATATTCTAGCGTAAGAAACTCCTGAAATACAAAAATAAAAAGGAGTGGGTCAGATATGAATGACCAAAAGGCAATATATATATACATATATATCCAGTCATGCTAGAACAGTCTCTTCTCTTCTATTTAAGCAGAAGGATGATACTTTATTGATAGACATTCATTTAATTCTGGTATTATCTGATGTCACTTGTTTTCAGGAAATTCATCCCACTATTACTGCCAAAGTTTGATCACATATTTATGAAGTCAATACTTCAGGTCAGAGAAAGGTACGAGTTCTTCTGAGACATCGCCAGCTTGGGCATCATTAGCAGCAGAATCTGCTGCTGCATTGCCTCCAATGCCAACGTGGCCAGGGACCCAGACAAAGGCAGTCTCCTTGCCTCACACTGTATTTTTCATGCTTGTGCTTTTTTCGATCTTGTAAAGTGCAGTGTGGTCACCCTTGTTGGCAAGATACAGCGCTACAGAAATGACCACTATTATCATCATCATTATCTAAAACAAGTTCATCCAGTTTTACTTTGAGCTTCTCACTTCAACCAACACATTGACTGCATCTTGTATATGAACAGACATGTCCATACTGCATTGCATAATTTTGTTATTTGTTCTTTAATTTCACATGCAGGATACGTTTGGTGGCCCATTAAAAACTAACTTCTGCAGAACAAGTTCTGTCTAACAGGTAAAAGCAATGGAAATAAAGACAGTTTCATTAGCCGGGGATAGCAGAACTGGTTGCACACAACAACAGAAAGTGTCCTAGCTCGCCTGTGTTACACATACCACCGACCTTCAGTGATCATGCTAGACATTTTTCAAACCAGTGTGACATCCATAAAGTGGCGAAAGTGGTTCACAAAAACCGGTCAGACTGTGCTCACTGTAACTGGTCAGATACACGGCCGTCTATACTACTACTAGAGCTACACTAGCAAACATGCTGCTCCCTTCCCCATCCAGAACACACACACACCACACACACACACACACAACACACACACACACACCAATCTCTCTCTCTCTGTCTGCTGCATGTTGTTGTTGTTGTTGTTTGAGACCGATTGCTGATTTTCCCCTGGTACACATGGATCTTACCCAGTAAATACTGGAAATTACTTGTTATCATGATCCCTGAACCTTTCATCAATCAGTTGCATGTCCATGTCACCCACAGAGTCCCCTGGTAGCCATTAGGCCAGCTGGGACACTTGACAGTGTTTTGTACAGCCAGTTCCAGTAACCATCACTAACTCGAGTCAGATTGTAAATTGGAACTAAAACCAACATGGCATTTCATTCTTCAACAAATATCCTGGACTTGGAAGTTGTTTTTTTAAAAAATAATTTTCATCTCTCCTACTGGTTGGAGAAAGGCCAGGCCTTCATAGTTCATGATCAACATCTGTTCTGAGAAGGCTAGTTCCTTTAATAGACGATCTTCAGAAATCCACAGGACTGCACTCGGTAAGAGCCTTCGGGCATGGACCTGTATATATAGGTCCATACCTGCGGGTGTAGCACAGAGTAGTCACGCTTTTGTTGGGGGTACAGAGGCACTGGGGAAGATGACAGATACCCGTAAACAAAAGGCAGAAAAGGCATCAGAAATGCCGATCACTCACTCACTGCTCGCGGGAAACGTGCAGATCGGATAGTAGGTTCCCCCAGCTGGTAGTCTAGTATAAATTATAATAGGTCCATGCCTGAAGATCTCCAAGTGTCACAGATCGGCTCTTCTCCGCTGCCATCTCCATTCAGGGGACTTCAGTCTCCCGGAGTAAGAAAACACTCCAAATTATCTTTGCCTGTTATTTCCGGAAATTGTCTATTAAAGCAGTTATCTCTGCACTGTAGTAAATTCCATGGGCTCATGAGATCACACTAGAAGACTTCCACCCATCACACTGCTAAACAAACCAGAGAAGGTTCTGTATTGGGCTCAGAACCCTTTCTCTTTCCTCACAAGCTTTCAACCTGACCACCACGTACTGTCACTGTGTTGACTGACCAGCGTAATGCATGATGATTCAAGTCAAATTCAGCATCAAAATAAGTGCAATTTGATTCATCTGATTGCCACTGATATGTCATATGATCTCTCATCATGAATGAATGTGCACCATCATGTATTTTGAAGCCAAGGCTTTGTTCAGAATCCACCAGTCTTTCACTGCACTGCTAATGCTACGCTTTAGCTTGAGAAAAAACTATGGCACCTGCTCTTCTGGTTTTTCACAAAGAACATCAACTGCAAGTTCTATTGGCTGAAGTGCTCACATGATGTGACAGCCTAGAGCCCTCTATGTTCCAGGCAACACCTTCAATATAATCATCTGCTGATAGCCACAATGCTGCTTTAGTCACAGTTTTAAGCTAGAACTGAGTTATGCAACTGAACCATTCACAGCTGTATGGTTTGGTATGGGTAAATATACACACTATGCCGGGGGTGTCTCAGCACTCTCACTGGACTGTGCACTGGCCTGGGGGACAAGCAGCAGCTGCTGTTCGGTCTGGGTTCGAATCCCTTGCTTGATGGCAGCACAGTCCTGGAGCTGTGAGGTGACCTTTTTGAACAGCTGGGATATCATCTTGTCACTTTCTGCCTGGAAAAATCCAATGGAATTATTTTTTTTTGGACATAATATGTATAATATATAATATCTGTTTGCACTCATACATATGTTTACAGGTACTAATCATAAAGATACAGCAGCACCAATACCTCAAAATAATAATAGCCAATGCACCTTCCTTCCAGTAGCTGTTAGGGATTCAGATTTTTGAAATTGTTGTTGTTACCATTCTATAATACATGTATAATGCATACCAAAGCAAAAAAAAAATAAAACTAAATCTAAACTCAGAATCGGATCAGTAAAAAAATTTTTTTTAACATATTCATCATCATGCACAAGAGCGATGCTCTACTTTTGTATCAGCATATGTGACATCTTTTGATGAACACCAGCTTGTGAAATTTTCATTTTTGAAAGCAAAAACTGAAAAACAAATGAACAAGACTTCGTTCCGGTCTCTTTTTGTTTCTGGTTTAGGTTAGAAAGTGTGTGCATGTGCTTGTGTGAGTGCATGCACATGCATGCAG
>JABMCL010002673.1:875000-885000 GCA_018857735.1 Alviniconcha marisindica | reverse complement strand
AATTGATCATTAACGTCCAATTACCCGTGACGGTTATTTCTGGGTGAAAACATCTTTTCAGATCACAGTACATGCTAAAAATGTCTGTGAATGCGCCTGGCCTTTTGGTCGTTGTATGTTGAACACCTTGACTGACACGGTTGTTACCGCGAAGTTAGTGTTTAACTAAAGACCCACAGAACCGCTTTTTGTCTATGCCCAAGCGGCGATAGCGGGTAGGGCAAATACAACTCAAAATGTCGCCCGGTAAATATTTTGTCAAACACTTGGGCACCACCTCAGTTTTGTCGGGCCTTACGCCGTCAGTGAGCGGATCGCTCCCTCTCCTGACAACACGTTATGATACTACAGTACTGGTGAGCGGATCGTTCCTTCTCCTGACAACACGTTATATTACTACTGGTGAGCGGATCGTTCCTTCTCTTGACAACACGTTATGATAAGGCTACTGGTGAGCGGATCGTTCCTTCTCCTGGCATCACGTTATGATACTACTGGTGAGCGGATCGTTCCCTCTCCTGACAACATGTTATGATACTACTGCTGAGCGGATCGTTCCCTCTCCTGTCAACACGTTATGATACTACTGGGGAGCGGATCGTTCCCTCTCCTGTCAACACGTTATGATACTACTGGGGAGCGGATCGTTCCCTCTCCTGACAACACCTTATGATACTACTGGGGAGCGGATTGTTCCCGCCTCTAAGTCATGTCAACATGTTATGACACTAGTGGTGAGCGGATCGTTCCCTCTCCTGACAACACCGTATGATACTACATTACTGATGAGCGGATCGTTCCCTTTCCTGACAACACGTTATGACACTACTGGTGAGCGGAGCGTTCCCTCTCCAGACAACACGTTATGATACTACACTACTGATGAGCGGATCGTTCCCTTTCCTGACAACACGTTATGACACTACTGGTGAGCGGATCGTTCCCTCTCCTGACAACTGACACGTTATGATACTACTGAAGAAAAATAAGACGCCTACATTCGGCGAGCTGGCTCAACCTTTGCGCGTCCAAAGAAGTCCAGCAGATTAATAAGATCGCAGCAGACGATAATCAGAAGGACACCGACAAGTACAGACACGCCGCACGAGCCAACCGCTGTTGCCGACAGTCGGAGATCCGAGACACTCTGCTTCCGGTTTCGCTGGCGCGAAGTTTGAGACAGCAACAAAATCTCGTGGCGGTCTGGCAGAGGGTGGTTTGCTGCGTAGGGTATGGCAGAACTATGTTTACACCGACACCTGCGCGTGATGCTTGCGGCCTTTGTGGGCCGTGTTGAAGGCTGGGTTACGGGGAAGTCAGATGCCGTTGTAGTTTGCAAGGTGGTCACAGCTGTTTCCGCCTCTGCAGCGGTACTACTACCGAAAATGTCTTCACTGGACGTGGTGTAACTAGTGCTGAAAACCTCTTCACTCGACGTGGTGTACCTAGTGATAAAAACGTCTTCACTCAGTTCGGTGGAAACATCTAAACCTGAATAACTGGCTTCGATCTCGCGGGAAGGTGATGCCAAAATAGAACCGAACGCCTCTGCAACCGTTGACGTAATCTCGGGGAAAACAGAGGACGGAGTACTTCCAGATGACGTCATTTCCATGGAGACAGGTGTGGGCGACACGGCGGGTGTTGTGCTTGGCGTGGACACGGGTACCAGGTAGCTGCCGCATTGTGACAGGATGCTGTCCGACTGAGGTGGCGACTGGAGAGAAAAAATATCCGTGTTAGGGTGTGTGTTTTTAATTATATATTTATTTTTTATTGCTTTTTGGTTTTGATTTTTGTTGTTGTTGTTGTTGTTGTTTTGTTCACCATCATTGCCAATGATATAAATCAACAACAACAACAACAAAACGAAGGGGGGAAAAAGAGAGGAAAAAACCCAATGCAGACTAATCTTTGGCAGATGTAGCTTATATTGAAAAGGTGCAAAATCCTTAGCGTGACAGTACATAAAGACAGTCTAGCACAACCCTCTACCTGACGACCAGATGCAGCACCTGCAGCGCCACAAGCAGATCATGATCTTCCGACCTGGGCCTGCTTCAGGACAACAAACATCACCGACCGATCAGCAAGAAAGAACACCCGCTGCTATGCTGTAGAAACCACCAAGACAGCCATCTTCAAAGCAGTTTTTCTCCTCGGACAATCGGAGAGTGAAATAACCTGAAGACAGCACAGTCTGCGCTGAGATAGTCTAAAAAGATACAGCTTTAAGAAATAAAAAATAAAAATTAGTGCTCTCCCCGTTTTTTCGTTGGTGTTTGTACCAGATTTGGGCGTTGGCAACCTAATTCATCAAGATCGAGATCAAGATCAAGAAGATCGACAGACAGGTCACTGCCGACCTGTGCGCCAACCTGTAAGGCCTTGGTCTGGCACGCACAATCGACCGCCCGAGTGAGACAGGCCCACCACGTGGCACCAGCCATGCATCAACCAAAGAGCGCTACCAGAACACCACTTCCGTGGATATTAATAATACGCCTTATAAAAGGATACAGTCACTCATTCAGAATCACATGCGAGATGTGCGCAGTGAGTCTGCTCGAGAGCCGAGAATAGCGCTATATAAAAGCTATGAATAATAATAATAACAAACCCCAGACAACGATTTTCAGTTCTGCCCCCTTCATATACAAGGAAGCACGGACACAGCACTGGCCCCAGGGAGCCTCGCCTGCAATGGAACACACCACAAAACAACAACTGTGGGTCTCAAAAGAGAACCCGTTGCAGACCACCAAGCTGTTAATACCATGAAGCTAGAAGTCTCATGAATATATATATATAATATTATATTCTTGCCCTTACTATTTTTTGTTTGTTCTGTTCAGTTTCTTGTTGTCGTATGTTTTTGTTTTTGTTTCTGCGCCATTGTATAGTCTGCACATATTAACTTTGTATTTGTGTGTATGCCTGGTGTGTATGCCAACATGCTTAAAAAATCAATGTATTTTTTTTATTTTTTTTAAAGAAGTCTGAGAAAAAAATCACGTAACGCCGAACAAGAAGCAAAGTTAGCGTAGAAGAATTTATGGACGATTGCAACACGGTAGCTATCAAAAATGATTTTACTCGGCGCTTTGTAAGGTAAATGTGCTATATTACATTCTTATGTAGTGTACACTTGGCTTATTCAAAATTTAATGTGTTGTGTAAATAGTACTGCACAGAGGAACTCCTATTTTAAGACCTGCCCTAAAAATCAAGCATATGGTGGTCTCCAAACAGGGGTCGTGTTTAGTCAGAAAGTCATTTACACGGAAGTCATTAGGAAGGAAACGATTTTAGTAAGACGATGCATTATATATATATATATATATATATATATATATATATATATATATATATATATATATATATATATATATATATACAGAGAGAGAATCGTCTTAAAAAGGAGACGGGCAGTCACTAGGGTGGCCTTCGATTAGAGGTTCCACTGCTGTATTGCGGTGGTTGTTTACCTGTGAGGGCATTCTTCTGAACGTCGCAAGTGGCATGGCCCAGCCTCTCTCGATAGTTCTTGTGGAGCCGTGCAAGTAGCCCCAGTACGGGCCGCACGAAGTGCGGCAGGACAAGACGTAGTAATCGGTCTTGGCCAGCGGAATTCGCACCACTGTCAGTTCACCCACGCCCTGCACAGGGTTGCCGAGGGGCGGGTCAGCGAACGTGGACACCTCGCTCCCGTTCAGACTCAGGCAGCCCGCGTTGATGTCGGAGGACTGGACCACGAGGACGACGTAGTTGGTACTGGTCCTTAGCGGCTGAAACAGGTGCAGGGAGGCGTTGGTCCACTGGGACACGGGAAGGACAACCGTCATCCTGGCGTCGTTCGAGGAGTTCACGTCGCAGATGAGGAGCGACACCAGGACCGGGAGGGTGGAATCCAGGACCGCGGAGCTGCTCTGCTGGGGCAGCGTCAGTGTCCACGTGTCGCCGTCACTGTCCGCCAGGTGGCAGGCGCTGGAAACTGTCGACAGGGTGAAGATCGTTCCCTTGTGAGGAGCCACCACCTTCAGCGTGAACCGGCTCTCTGTGTCCTTGGCCACCACGTGGCGCGTGCCCAGAGCGTCCGTAGGGGGAAGGAACTCTAGCAGAGTGTCGGCCTTGGTGGAGATTTGGCCTATCGTGGTTAGCTCCCCTCCTGCCAGCACGGCCACGGGAGACGAAGCGGTTACGCGACTGCCTGACATGTCGCACGTGTCGCACAGAATCTGCATGGCTTGGAACTGGTCCAGGACCTCCTCAATCACGTCCCCGTCACCAACGTGCAAATCTTCGTACAAGAGCGTAGGAGTGATCGTGTCGTCATTGGAATGACGTAACCTCAGCGTGACGTTGACGCGGGTGTCCGGCTGCGTGGCCACGATCCCAACGAAGCAGCGGTGCTGCTCGCAGTGCGTCACGATGACGTAGTCAGCGCCGAGGGACTCGACGGGCGGAACGCTGAAAGCGGCGTTGAACAAGAGCATCTGGCTCCAACTGCTCCTGATGGTGCCGCGCACAACCACGTCGACGTCGTCGCTGCTGCAAGCCGTTAGCACCACCCCTCCACCCCCGGCCTGCTTCTTGGACCCGACCAGAGCCACGGAGGTGTTGACTCTGATTTGACTGTAGACCACCCCCGGAAGCAACGATAGCGTGAGGCCCCCGGGGTGGACAGTGACGTTAGCAGGGGTGCTGGCGCTGCTCGGATTGAGCAGGACGAGGCGCAGCACGAGTTCATCCGGTGACATCACCAAGGGGTAACCGGGAGCCAAGAAGGCCATGACGTACCGTGTCTCGTGACCTGTCTGGCACGTGCTGCTAGACGCTGTTGAGGAAGTAGGAGTAAAGGTCAAGTTAAAAGTATGAACTGTTGGCTAGGTCCATTCCCCCTCCCCACAAACCTTACCGGTTATGAC
The DNA here is from genome assembly GCA_018857735.1 of Alviniconcha marisindica. NCBI lineage: Eukaryota > Metazoa > Mollusca > Gastropoda > Provannidae > Alviniconcha > Alviniconcha marisindica. The sequence continues at coordinate 880,072 of JABMCL010002673.1, read as the reverse complement.
AGTTTGAAAAGAAAGTGCAAATCAGAATCGCGTGTAGTTGATTACGACCACCTCAGACCACATTCATTTTTTCAGTTCCAGACCGGGAAGGGGATGGAAGGGGGTTGGGGGAATTGTGGACAGGGGACCAGAAGAAAGGGAGGGGGGGGGGGGGGGGTGAAGGGGTGGAGATAAGCATTTTTTTGCCACCCGAATAGTCACTGTCTACTTCTCTTCGTACATGACGGGTGATTTCTCACCCGAAGCTGGTGCCGTCTCTTTATTAAGATAATTATATACAGCGTGTACGTGTCACGTTTTTATGGAACTTTAACTTGCTTTAATGTGCGTGGTCTGAGGGCGCGGAGGTGTGTGTGTGTGCGTGCACGCACACGCGTGGGTGTGTTTAGCGTGGTTTCTTTGATGACTTTATTTTTTTCCCCTTTTTCATTATGCAACTGTGTAGCCTATGTGTGTGGCTGTCGTATGTGCATTTAATGCTTGCTTTATCAGTTGTCGTTTTTCTGGCAGGTAGTGATTTTAATCAGGATCCCGTAACGTTATAGCTACCTGTGCGTTAACTACGTAGGTGTATGTCGGTGTGTTTGTTTGCTTGTATTTTGTGTGTGTTGGGGGGGGGGGAGGGGGGGGGCATGCCTGCGGAGTGGGAACTAGTGTTTAGATTTTACATTAAGTGCAACCAAGAAGCACATTTCTCTCTCTCTCTCTCTCTCTCTCTCTCTCTCTCTCTCTCTCTCTCTCTCTCTCTTTCTCTCTCTCTCTTTCTCTTTTTTTTTTTTCTTTTTCTTTATTCGGCGGATCCACTTAGGCTCGTTGTGTACCATTAAAGAGCAGAACTTAAATGTTCTTAAATGTTGGAACGTGACGTAATCGCTACATTGAATACATAGCGTGATTGATTACAACGTTACTAGTACAAACTCACTCATGGTCGTATTTTCGCGATTTTCAAAATGTAGATTTGTAACAAACTGCTCGCTGTGCGTGCATGCGTATGTGTGTGTGTATGCGCGCGCGCGTTTGTGCGCGTGTGCGTGCGTGCGTATGTCGTGCGCGCGCGCGCGCGCGCGCGTGTGTGTGTGTGTGTGTGTGTGTGTGTGTGTGTGTGTGTGTGTGTGTGTGTGTGTGTGTGTGACTGTTTATTTTTCCATTGCTATCGATACTACACGTGGTGCTTCTTCGGTTCGTTTTCACTAATTGTTCTATCAACGAAAACAGGTTTTGTCGAAAAGGTAGAAGAGATACAAATTAAAGCTCAAAATCATGGATTTTGTTTCAAAGTGTACGCCAATATCCGGTCCTGTTATACGTCACTCACAAACTCGGTTTAAACATTCAACGTAATACATGTATGAACGGGACATTTTAAAAGCCAAATTCTTTTTAGCAGGCTAGTTCTTTCGAAGTTCCATGAACAAGTTTGAGCAAATGAAAATGAAAGACAAATGGATGAAAACAAGAATTAAAATAGCCTGTGATTTTGTAGCATGGAACTCGTTCTCGTGCAGACGGACGTCACAATGCTGATCGACAGGTTTTTGCCAGGACAGGCGCTTTGTTTTAATTTGTACCCCGGTACAAAAATCCTAAGCTTCGTTTTTGTAAGAATGAAGTACATTTAGAAACGCCTGTACTTCAAATTCTTGAAAATAAATGTTAGTCTTTTCATTGTATGTGCTCAGAACAAAATAACAAGTAATAATATGCGCACGTTGATTGCTTTAGTCAAAACGTAACTTACATTCTTAATACGTACTACAGATGTTGTTAATGGCATCCATTGCATCAAAGGTGCAAAAGTAAGAAAGTTCTACGTGTATAGGTTCACGAATAACCTTAGCATTGCCAAAATATATTAAATTTGCCTTTTTTGCTTGTTTGCTTATGCATATTTATTTATTTGGGCGTTCAAAAAAAGTCGAACACTGGAAAGAAGAAAAAAATATGCAAGTATGGGTGAGGAAAACAGTCACAATTTCACTAATTAATTCGTTGCCAATCTTTGATCGATTAATGTGACCCTCATGGACGGCCTTGAAGATGTCTATGTGGCTGAAATAAATCAATATGGTTAAAATTGTCTGTGTGCAGGAGCACAATACTTCACTCCAAAGTGCAGTTTAAAAACCCTTAGGTCTCTAACTATTCAGACTGGGCCGTGAATTTTGTTTATCCACCTTTTTTTGTGTTTGTTTGTTTGTTTGTTTGTTTGTGTGTGTGTGTGTGTGTGTGTGTGTGTGTGTGTGTGTGTGTGTGTTGTGTGTGTGTGTGTGTGTGTGTGTGTGGTTTGTTTGTTTGTTTGTTTGTTTTTCCTTCTTTTTTTCTTCTTCTTTTTTACTTTTTTATTTAATTTTTGGTCCTCTTTTGTGTGTGTGTGTGTGGGGGGGGGGGGGGGGTTTTTTCTTTTTCTTTTTTTTTCGCGCCAGAACTGGTGTATTGCGATGTCGTGCGGACTGGCCCAAGGAGAGAGAGAGAGAGAGAGAGAGAGAGAGAGAGAGAGAGAGAGATTCTTCTTTAATGAAATGATGACAAATGCGTACACATACAAAGCGAAACTGACCTGCACGCAGGTGGACGATGATGATCACCATACCGGTCAAAAGAAGACGTCCTGTTCGCGTCACCAAGTCCATCGTCTTCATGGCGAGTCTGCTGGCCACGCTGTTGGTCAGTCAAGTCAAATCACCAGTCACACACACACACACACATACGCGCGCGCGCGCACACACACACAAACGCACGCACACACATACACACACACACACACACACACACACACACACACACACACACACACACACACACACACACGCACATACACGCACGCACGCACACTTTCCAAGCCTTGCTTTACGCCATCTTTCTCCAAACTCTGTACAGATTTGGTTACGATACTGAAGGGGCACTCTTTATCTCCGCGTACCTGTCCACCGACACTGTCAGGGCTCTTCGAAAGTATGGGGTACTAACAGGACTGAAAGCAACAAAACGTCTAAGCATGCACATAAACGCGAAGCGCGTCCGCACCGGGTAAAAAATGAGTTCCGTCTCGATTCAAATGATTTTGGTTTGATTTGTAATGGCGTAAGCAATGTAATGTGGGCATATATGAAATAAATGCCTAATATAATTGTGCGTAACAAACGTAGCGCTATTTCAGCACCGACGAAAAACTGTCAGCTAACTGACATCGTCCAGGACCTATAACGTAACCTGTTATGGCAGTAGATGGAGGGAGGACGTCGTAACCAATTACGGCAGTAGATGGACGAGGGGCGTCGTAACCAGTTATGGCAGTAGATGGAGGAAGGCTGTGAGATGTCGTAATCAGTTATGGCAGTAGATGGAGGAAGGATGTGAGATGTCGTAACCAGTTATGGCAATAGATCGTAAACCAGTGCTTGAAGTTCCCCCCCCCCCCCCCCCCCCCACACACACACACCACCTCCTCCACCACCACCACCACAACAACAACAAGAAAAGCAACAACAACACCAAAAGCACACAATAGGAAACAGAAGCAGAAAACTGTCACGTCCCGGTTGGTACAACGAACGTGAAACCGACGTAAAACCACGCAGCGAAAGTTGTTTTCGCAAAAGCAGACATGAACAAGTTGGACCACTACTCAAAGCACTTCACTGGCTGCCAGTCAAAGAAAAGAAATTTTCAAGATAGCGACCCCCCCCCCCCCCTCCCCCGTTTCTTTGATGGCATCCTGCCACCATACCTGTCGTCATACCACCATACCTGTCGTCATGACTCTCGGTGTACACTCCGTCTCGTACTCTCCGTTCCTCTTCAGATGACAAAACGCTTTCTTGTGCAAGATGGAAACTTAAGGCTTCTCTGCCCCAGCCTGTAAAATTTCCGGGCTGAAAGATGCACGATCGCGCCTGCAAATGGTATATTTTCCGGTCCTATATCATCTATTTTCAATGCTATACGTTTTGATGAAAATCTTTCCACATGCCAGTGCGAAAAAGAAGAGAGAAATAGTTATGGGTTTCAAATTTTGCGCTTTTATCGATCGTCTTGAAATGACAGGAGAGGGGCGTTGAGGTGGAGACTGTGGGAAAGAGGAAATTTTAAGCGTGGGGTTGCGAGATTGTGTGTGTGTGTGTGTGTGTGTGTGTGTGTGTGTGTGTGTGTGTGTGTGTGTGTGTGTGTGTGTGTGTGTGTGTGTGTGTGTGCATACGGAGGAGAGTGAGGGATAGAGTGAGATATGTAATTCATTATCGAATTAGGTTGTGTATTGTTACAATGTTTCATGTATAGCGGTCTGAGCCTCACACATGTATCAGCGGGATTTGACGCATTAGAAATGAATTTACACGTATTATTATTATCATTGAGCCTCGCCCTCCGATACGACCTTCACGGCTGACGAAGGCTTAAATGTCAAGAATCGATCCACAAGCTGGTGCAGCGCAAGAAGTGTGTGTACAATAGGTGGTTCTGCGCAAAGCGAAAACATCGGTTTGCAACCTTATTCCTCCTGAATGGCGAAATGCGAGGCTTGGTGTGTGTCATTGTTCCGCGGTGGATTCTGAACACCGGTGGCAGCGGGCCCGAATCATAATGCAGCTTAATTGTCATTGTTATAGTCCTCGTGTTTCCAACAGGATTCACCGGCTTGACGTCTTTGATTTTCAAACCGATGCGGATGACGCAGATAGGACCTTGCAGACCGTGTCCCGTGTATGACTCTGCTATTGTGTTTGAAAAGAAAGCCGGAAGAAAAGTCTGAACTTGGACGAACAATTCAGGTTTCTGGATCTTAAGCTCTTTATCACCTAGGAGCTGCGAGAGTTTGCACCAACTGACTGGTGTACGTGTTCATTGAATCCTTGTTGACGAGATGTCGCAACCGTTGATTGTTGACAGTTCTGCCTTTGATTGTATAATTATGACTTCTTTTTTTCTTCTTCTTTTGTTTTAGTTTTTTGGATAACATTTTCTATCTCGATGTACATTATGTGTGTAAGCTTATTCAGTGCTTTGAGCCACAGGGTAGGCGCTTTACAAATGTCCATTATTAATTAATTAATTAAACGGTGAACCAGACCTTC
>JABMCL010002673.1:860000-872500 GCA_018857735.1 Alviniconcha marisindica | reverse complement strand
ACTACCTGCGGGCACAAAGCCAAGGACATCACACCATCGATCGCCTGGAGGAGACAGGCGTGGAAAGAGGAAGCGCTAGTCGATCTTCCTTAAAAGGACGAGAGAGGGCCATCATCAGTCAGATGAACATTGGAACTGTTTCAAAGGCAACATTGGGGACTTTCTGAGAGACGTGATGGAGGGCATATATGGGCTTTCCTGAGTGCATAGATAACTTCTTGACCTGGACTGAACTAGAACTGACCTCTTCAAGTCTAACCTAGTATGTTCTAGCTTCAGTGTGCCTTGGAATTCACTCCCTCTCTTAGATTACGAGACAGCACCGATTCGGTTAAATCACGTTAACGTCATACTTTGTGCGCTGATTTGTAGTACTTCCGTTGTATTTCCCATTCTTCACTCATACACCCACCATTAATTAAACACTGGACACCAACACCGAAACTAAAAACAGAAAAGTTTCCTACATTTTCATTTCTCGCCGTTTAACTGTTGTTCAACCGTTGTTTTGTCGCTTGAAAAAAAGGGGCTTACGCCGAAAATTCGCACGTCGTGTATTGTCACATTAGTAAGCGTTGTTTTTATACCTTTATGTGTTTGGATTTTGTTTGTTTGTTTTAATGGTAGCAGCCATGCTTGTTTCTTCTCTCTCCCTCTCTTTAAAAAATAACGATATTTTTGTAATCCATCATTAATGTTTGTTACTGATATCAAGTCATTCCTCTCTCATAGCTTGTTTGATTATTCATTTATTCCATATGTGCAACGGCGGTGTGTCGTGCGTAGTCTGGGCGCCGCTTAGAAATACGCACACGGTCTAACTGGATTGAAAACAGTCCCTCGTTCGGGCAAGGCCGGCTGAATAGTGTATACATATTACATGTTTGCCGTCTGTGATTATCAGTAAGTAAAGAATCTTCTGTCTCTCTTTCTCCCCCCACCCCCTCCCCGAACACACACACACACACACACACACACACACACACACACACACACACACACACACACACACACATACTCACACACACACACACACATACACACACACACACACACACACACACACACACACACACACACACACACACACACACACACACACACACACACACACACACACACACAGAGCAGTCAAACTGATTCCAACTATTCATTTCTTCATTAAAATAGAGAAACTCGGTTAAGAAAAACAGAGCAAACATTTCAAGCAAAACTACTTATAAGCCGAATACTCGAGAAAAGAAAAAAAAATCAAGTAGGAAACCGAATCTGGCCGTGCAGGTTCCGATTTTCTTATACATCGGGTTCTAAGTAATATCTGTTTTAAAGGTGCACAGCTTCGCGGCCGTACCACTCGTGAACCGGTTTGGCCTAGCGGTAAGGCGTTATAGGCAGAAGGACCTTGGTTCGATACCGCTTCGGCTCTCCTTTTTCTTCAAAAAGGTTGTGGTTTGTGGACACTGTCTTGCGACTTTGTCCCTCACAATTAATCAAACCTAAAAATGGCTCTCATCGTTGCCCACCTTAATGCAGGAATCATTCTGACGGTGACAGTGTAGCGATACGCATATAATCTCCCTCTTCCCCCCCCCCCCCCCACCCCCCCCCCCCCCCCCCCCCCCCCCCACCATAGGCCTTATGGTTTCTGTGGACGTTAAGCACCATGTTTACTTACTTCAGTACTGCCGCGCCACAGCTTCACTTTTCGGTACTGCCTCGACGACAAAACTTGTAGTAAAGTTGTAGCGAACTGTAAAACCGCTGGATATTTTCTTCTTTCACAAGAGGCGTCAGTCAAACAGATGTCTGCTCAGTTCCAAGTGTAATTAGACGGGATGTCACTGCCGCACATAAACAGGAGGGACTCAGTGACGTTTTGTCGAGCGGATCCACGTTTTTACTGATGTGCAAGTGTTTTTTTTCTCAGTCTGACACAGTTCAGCTTGGCTCAATGTTCTTTGTGTCCACAGAAACCGTACGGGCTATTAGGGACGGGGTGCCCAGGACGTCCACCTCGACTTTCACACAGCTCCTGAGTTCTGCAGCAGTCTGACACTCGCCGGAGCCGCTTTTTATGCCGCCAGTTAAGATTGGCCGAGTTGGGGTGGAGTCAGTGACACTGACAACACTGTCTAGTGATGTCTCGAATTTGTACGTGTATATGTTGCCACCCTTTGTACCTGTTTCAAAATTAAGTCTTTATTCTCAGCCTGTGTTGACATTCATTTGGACCTTGTGTCTGATTGGGGGTGCTGAAGACAAACCCGGCTGGCAGAAATCTCAGTCACCGGAACACTGACTGAAAAAAGATAACGAACACCGAACGCCGTCACATGCAAACGAACGCAACACATCAGTCATCTCTCTTGCCGGCTCCTCACTCGTTCAGCGGGCACTGAATATTATATTTATATCTATTCATTCCCAGGCCACAGCAGACAGAGAAACCGCACACGATGTGCAGATCACTGCGGGGCGGAAAGACCGGAAGTGGAAGGCTGGCCAATCGAAACATCACCCAATCACAGTCGCAGACCAACTCGTCTGTAAGCAATCCCTGCCCTGCTGGTTGGTATAATATCATCCGTAGGTACAGGCTCGCTGATCATCCGGACTTTTAATCTATATATCAAGGTACTGGCCTCTTCACTTGTCCGGGTACCTCGCGTGCTGGCCTCAGTGCTGGCACGCTGTCTCGGAGCATCGGCAAACGAGGATCTGACTTACAGCAAGACATCATACAACAGAGAGACTACAGTGTCGCTCGCGGAGGAGGCGACCAAATCGAAAAACATCTGTGCTTTTGTGCGTCACCACGGTGAGTGCCTACTGGCTTCATTAGCTGAGTTACTTCTAGAGCATCAATTAAGTTTGGATTTGTTTAAAACATAGTTTGGATTTGTTTAAAACACGTTTCCTTATTGGTTAAGCGGACTGTTTAACAATAAATGAACCACTTTTTATTTATTTTTTGTACAATGTAAAAAAAAAAAATCCAAAGAAGAATCAGGTTCAAAGCACTTTATACAATTTCCAAGCAAAAATCTTTCCTTTTCTTCTTCTTTTTTTGTTTTTTTTTTCAAACGAGGCCCGTACAATATGTAGAACACTGAGGGGGTGCGGGGTGGGGGGGTGGGGGGTGGGGTGGGGTTGAACCATTAAAGACGCACAGCTCCACTATAATGATAAATATAAACAACATAACCACAACAACAGCGAAGAAACCAAACAGGCAATACTACTAATACCAATAATGATTACCATGTTTATGCCTGGTGAAGGTCCGTGAAAATAAGAATGAAACAACAATTACTGTTCAGAGGATAAGAAGAAGAATATAACATAACAGGCACAATTAAAAATGGCAGCAGATTCTGTGGATATTAACTGACCGTCCCAAAAATGATTTATACCGTAATTTGTACATAATTTGTCGATAGTTTATCTGGTGGATGGCTTGTGCGTGTTTTAGCTGGTTAACTTTGTCTTTAGCATGTCCAGTATTGTACTGGAGTCCGTTTTGTTTTGGCAATTAAGTAGCCTATATGGTTTCATATATTTATTACATCACAACCATTTCACGAGACAATTTTTTTTTTGGGGTGGGGGGGGTGAGGGAAGGGAGGGGGGGGGTAAAAAAATGAGGCAGTTGTGATTACATTCCTCCCCTCCCCCCCCCCCCCCCCCCCCCACCCCAAAAAGCCACAACAACCACACGCACACATACACACTCTCTCTCTCTCACACACACACACACACACACAAACACACACACACACACACACACACACACACACACACACACACACACACACACACACACACACACAACAAAACAACGAAAACAGACACCTTGTTTCCTCGATCTGCAATCTATAATAAGTAGTATCTGTCTGCTGCTTGCAAAGGGCGTTTCCACTGAAACTTTGTCCAACTATTGTATTTTCGAAACAAAATAACTTTTTTGTTTTGTTTTTACTTTTTTGCATATTGCGTGTTTTCAATAAATAAATGATGGTTTATTCTTCCCCTCTGCATGACTCGCAAAGCGCAAAGAGCGCAGTAAGTGTCCTGTGAAATATCGCGTTTTTAATCGATAACTGGTCATGTTGTTGCTTAATGTTTTCCTGCTCTTCATCTTCTTCTCTTTGACATGGCTTACAGGGTTGATTGGGTTTTACACACACACACACACACACACACACAAACACACACGCACGCACGCACGCACGCACGCACGCACGCACGCACACACACACACACACACACACACACACACACACACACACACACACACACACACACACACACACACACACACACGTACACATCCAGTGTCAAATGGGCGTGGGGAAGAGATACTAGGCTATGGCGCTCAAACGACGGTATGTTGTACATAATTTTTCCCAGCCGCCATGCAACATAAGGTGACAGTGATAAACAGTGAATCAGACTTTTTATTTATCGTCTGTTGACTGACTGTGTTTCGCTCTGATCTGTCGTTGCTGTTGCGGCGTGCCAAGCAGAGAACTCTGGGGGTCACCCGGTAACTACGGACCCATCCAAAATCCCACGCGGTCGCCGATCTCAACCAGTCAGAGACTTTACTTCTATGTTGCTTTACGTCCACGGAAGCGAGATGGCTTATTAGGGACGGGGACAGAGGGGGAAGGGGACGAAAGAGTGAAGGCTCGACCGCGGATACCGCCCGAAAAGACCGGAGAGACCGTGGACCGCCGCCAGAACAATGGAAGTGTTAAGGCGGTGTCCCCTCGCCATTGCCCAGCGACTTGTGCACTGCGCAATTGCTGTTTCATCTGCTGTGCTTGGACAGAGTCACAAAGACAATGTCCGTTGCACTGCTGTTGACGAACAACTTCGACAACTCGAAGCGAAAGAAGTCCAACTTTCGCAGCCCAGCTCCACCTCCCTACTCATGATCTCTTCTGGGCTAACTTGAAGGTCCAGCTCCACCTCCCTCCTTTAAGATCTCTTGATCTTTTGATCTCGCCTGGAACCTGAGTCAGAGACGCGAAATGTTGCTATTTGTAGCGCGGATTTTTGTCTCACACGCTGGTATCACAAACAACGGCTCGGCACACACGGACTCAGTGCGGTTTTGTCATTTTTGGTTCAATCGCCCTAACACAGCAAATGGTTGCATGGGTGCCTACAGGGTAATTATAATCGACTTAAAACAATTTCCAGTTCGAATCTCTAAGGATGAAGCTCCGACACCACTGACAACATTTGGGATTTTGTTTTTCCCCGTCTTTCTTCTTCTTCTTCTTCCTCTTCTTCTGTCGCTCTCCTTTCTTTCTGTCTTTCTTTGTATAGCCTTGTCAGATTCATGGCGTTTCAGTCCGTTTTAGTTGGGACGACCCCTGCCTTCACAATAATAATAAATACTAAAAGATAACTTTTAGGCCAATATATCGCTGTTTTCTGATCCGAACTCATTGCGCTTTGCAACATTCTCTGACGTTTTCAACGTTATGAAAAATATCAAAGATAACGTGTTACCCCCCCCCCCCCCCCCATACATGACAACTAGCAATACACAAGAAAAATAATGTACATGTACCGTATGAAAAGCAGCAATGTACAATAAAGAAAATAATCTGATCACATTATAACCTACCTATAAATCCACAATTTCACCCCTCCTAATAAGTTCTTTGTTTGCGTTATCGTTGATCAGACTAGATACTTTGTGCTTTCCCTGGGTTAGGGTTTCGAGTTTGGGTCAGTGAGGTTCTTGGTATACACTCCGGCTATTCAGTTTGTTTTTCCTCTCTTTGCGTCCCCTTTTGCTTCTTGAGTTGTTTCGTTCTTTTTCGATGTGGGGATGATGGGAGTAACCTCGAGGTGGTGGTGACAGTCGAGAAAACTTGATTTAAAAAAGAAATTATAATGGGTACTTTTGTGAGCGTCTATTCAGTGTCCAGTGGCTGTTAGCATCATTGTGTGGTTTGTATTATGTGCACGGATTACGCGTTTCTAGCCTTTGTCACATTGCACGCTGTCAGAGACAGTTAGTTACTATGTACAGTTTTCTATCGGGTGGGAGTAATGGATTTTTTTCCATCTCTCTTTCTCCTTGATCTTTCTTCGTCATTTTCACCATCCTTTTCATCTGGCCATTTGGTTTCAATTGTTTGCTTGCCTGATTAGGGCAGCCATTTTTCATTTAACTCTCGCATTTGTGTTGATTTTCTTACTTTTTAATTTTGCCACCGGCTTTTGTGTTCAGCTTCTTTCTTGGCCTTTTTTGTTTTTGTTTTTCGTTTTGTTTTTATTTTTGCCGCAGACATTTGCGTTCAGTTTCTTTCTCTGCATGTTTAGCGCTTGTTTTGGTTTTTAGGGTGTCAGTCCACCCATCGAGTCATTTTTAGGTAGACAGCGCGTGGTGTCGGATTTTCGGTGCTGTCTGTCTTGAGCAGTGTCCAAATCAAACCGGAAAGTCTATACGGAGCTTCGTCCTTTCCCATCATCTGTAGCATCGGACTGTCATTTCCACAGTCGAGTCTACTTCTTCGCTTGGTTGAAACACTTTGATATCGTCCAAAAAACACGAAAAGTATCTGTCCATGCCCCTATTGTAGTTTAGGAAATCTTCTCACTGTAAGGCAGGAAAGAAACGTGACATATTATCTGGACTGGAGTGACCGCAGTAAATCGGTCGCTTTCCTAGTGGAAGCCCTTTGGTAAACATGGTGCTTAACTTCCACAGAACCATAAGGATTATTAGGGACGGGGAGAGGGGGAGGGGGTATGGAGGTGGGGAAGAGGTCGATTGTATACCTATCGCTACACTGTCACCACCAGAATGACTCCTGCATTAAGATGGGCAGCGATGAGAGCCATTTTAATGTTTCATTAATTGTGAGGGATAGTCACAACAAGACTGTGTCCACAAACCACAACCCTTTTGAAGAAAAAGGAGAGATGATGATGAAGTGATGCTTAATGTCCTCAGATGTCAGCTGACATATTAGGGACAAGTTGTGACCAATGCCGAAGCACGGTGCAATAATTCTTTACGTCCACGGAAACCAGAAGGCTCGTTAGGACGGACAGTCCAGGACGGCCACCTCGACTCTCACACAGCTCCTGAACTATGAAAAGGAGAGCCGAGGCCCCTCTGCTTTAAACCGGCTTACAAGCCCTCTTGCCGGCCGCCTCTTGTGATACCTCCCGATAACAGCGGGAAAGGGGCGGGGTTGTGGATGGGTCTATAAAACTGACCACTAACAGATGATGACAGGAATGACTGTGTGGCCGGGTTTGTTTGGTTTTCCTCCCATTTTTCCCCCTTTAATATTTTTCCCTTTAATATTTTCCCCCTTTAATATTTTTCCCCCCTTAATATTTTTTCCTTCAATATTTAAAAAGTTTAGTTTTTTTTAAATCATTTAATTTTTTTTAAATTTTTTTAGCCCGCCACATGGGTAGCTGTCTCAAGTTCGGAGGATTTTGCTCGGAGGGTGGATACTGTTATTCAGGGAGATTATGATGTTGGCTGAAGATGATCCCTCACACAACAGTGTAGCGTATCATGCAACAACGTTTTAATGGAGTCTTCGTGTTCTTGCTGGTGTCAGTGTGGCGTGACAAAGCCCAAGTCAGTAGGGGATGGCCTCTGATGTGACCTTCGCGGTTGACTGGGCACTATGTAATAATTATTAATAACAATAATACAATTATATACATAGCCCAAAGTTATTTATTTTTCGCAGGGAGATGGGGGGGGGGGGGGGGGGGGGTTCTGTTTTAAGCCCATATATGCACACACACTCTGGAATATTTACCGAGCATTATACAATTTACAGCAACAGATAATAAACGCAGATTGGGCAAGATCTATCAAGAAGCTACAAAGAACATCAGTGCCCATCGTAACATGGCTTTTACTGCTGACAATGTCTTCTTCTTCTTTTTTTTTCTTTTCTTTTTTAAATAGTCAAAAATAGTCAAATTAAAAAGACTTAAGTCCAAAAAGCAATTGCTGTCTGACTGATTGATTTTCTACATTTAACGCCCAGCTTCAAAACGTCATGAGTAAGTTGGTGTTATACGGTTATATCCGGGAGAATCAAAGAGTCCTGAATCAAGGCAAAACGCAAATCATCAAAGCACAAGTGAAAGGTCTATTTCACCGTCTAAGACTTGATTATACAGGATTATACAGTCAAAGGCAAGCCCCATCCAAGTTAAAACGGTCAACAGGAAGCAAGAAGTAAAATCTGTAAAGATTTCATTCATTAAAACCATCAAAAACTCTTGTGGCAACTCGTCGAAAAGGATTCAAGAATGCTTCTGCCTAAAAGGTACAAGGTCAGAACACAATCCATCTCATTGCAACTAATACAAGTAAACGTTTTCTTCGCTGTGGTAAAACACTGCTCTTTAGGGTTCCTGGGGGTCGGGGAGAGGGGGGACGGGGTGCAGAGTATGAAGTGTGATGGTGGTCACTGATAAAGTAAAATACATGGCAGCAGGTTTAGCATGCAAATATATTTTCTGACATACTTCAGGTTTACAAGAAACAACCTTGGACAGCTCTGAGTTACTAGCAGAATGGGCCTTACTTTCTGCGTCCGCAGTACCTTAGTGACTGCAGGGTCAAAATACAATCACCAACAAAACAACTCCCTTTTCGACAAAGACTCCCATTAACAGCCAAGTTCAGCGACTTCAATATAACGTGATCTAACGTAACTTCAGTATAACGTAGTGATTTGCAGCTAATCGCAGAAGTCGTATTGGTAATCCTTGTACCCTTACCATTCCTTAGCCCGTCCCTCTACCCCCCCCCCCCCCCCCCCCCCCCCCACCCCTTCCCCCCGGCAGCCCACCCACATTCCCATAAAATAACATGCTGAACATCTAAGCACACCTGTCAGTTAGTGCAAGCTCTCGCTGCTCGTAACGATCAAGAGCTGCAGAACCACGAACCTGAATTGTTTGTTAAAGTTCAGACTTTTCTTCCTACTTTCTTTTCAAACACAATAGCAGAGCCATACACGGGACACGGTCTGCAGGGTCCTGTCTGCGTCATCCGCATTGTTTCAAAAATCAAAGACGTCAAGCCGGTGCATCCTCTTTGAAACACGAGTATAACAACGACAAGCTGAATAATAATTCGGGTCCGCTTCCGCCGCTGTGTAGAATCCAGACCGGAACCAAGTTTATAACGTCGCCTTTGAAGGAAATGCATGTGTCATAACTGCCAACTCTGAAGTGGTTAACTTGTGACACGCTGACCCTTCTAAGAGATCCAACCAAAAGAACTTGTTTCGTCATTGTTCCCCTTGATTCAGCCTGTTACCAGTCATCCATCTCCTGGTTTTACGCCGGTTTCACTTTCGTGGTAATGACGAAGACCGACACTTTTATGCTTCTGTTTACTGTTGTTGTTGTTGTGTACATGTGTGTGTGTGTGTGTGTGTGTGTGTGTGTGTGTGTGTGTGTGTGTGTGTGTGTGTGTGTGTGTGTGTGTGTGTGTGTGTGTGTGTGTGTATGTGTGTGTGTGTGTGTAGTGTGTGTGTGTTGTGTGTGTGTGTGTGTGTGTGTGTGTGTGTGTGTGTGTGTGTGTGTGTGTGTGTGTGTGTGTGTGTGTGTGTGTGTGTGTGTGTGTGTGTGACTAGTGATTTGACTTGACCTGACCAACAGGGTGGCCAGCAGACTCGCCATGAAGACGATGGGCTTGCTGACGCGAACAGGACGTCTTCTTTTGACCGGTATGGTGATCATCATCGTCCACTTGCGTGCAGGTCAGTTTCATCTTGCATGTGTACGCTTTTGCCATCTTTTTACACAAGAAGAATCTGTCTGTCTGTCTGTCTGTCTCTCTCACACACGCACCACACACACACACGCACGCACGCACGCACGCACGCACGCACGCACGCACGCACGCACGCACGCACACACACACACACACACACACACACACACACACACACACACACACACAGACCAGTTTTTCACTCGGTTTCTTATCCTGTTTCTTAAAAGTCGACATTTGAAAGTCGCTAAAATACTACCATGAGCGCTGCTGATTTGCGTCCAGCCCTGAGTCTGTATTAGTGACGTTATAATCAAGGCCGCCATGTGTATCAAATATGGAGAGAGAGAAAAATCGACCTATCAAACAGTTCATACTTTTAACTTGACCTTAATTCCTACTTTCTCAACAGCGTCGAGCAGCACGTGCCGGACAGGTCACGAGACACGGTACGTCATGGCCTTCTTGGCTCCCGGTTACCCCTTAATGACGTCACCTGATAGGCTCTTTCTTCGCCTCGTCCTGCTCAATCCGAGCAGCGCCAGTACCCCTGCTAACGTCACTGTCCACCCCGGGGGCCTCACGCTCTCGTTGCTTCCGGGGGTGGTCAACTTTGCCGTCTCTTTCAACGGCTCCGCGGCTCTGGTCGGGTCTAAGAAGCAGGCCGGGGGTGGAGGGGTGGTGCTGAAGGCTTGCAGCAGCGACGACGTCGACGTGGTCGTGCGCGGCACCATCAAGAGCCTCTCAGGCCAGACGCCCTTGGTCAACGCCGCTTTCAGCGTTCCGCCCGTCGAGTCCCTCGGCGTTGACTACGTCATCGTGACGCACTGCGAGCAGCACCACTGCTTCGTTGGGATCGTGGCCACGCAGCCAAACACGCACATCAACGTCACGCTGAGGTTAGGTCATTCCTGTAACGATACGCTCTTTTACGAAGGTCAGCCTTTTGGTGACGGGGACGTGATTGAGGAGGTTCTGGACCAGTTCCAAGCTATGCAGATTCTGTGCGACACGTGCGACATGTCAGGCAGTCGCGTGACCGCTTCGTCTCCCGTGGCCGTGCTGGCAGGAGGGGAGCTAACCACGATAGGCCAAATCTCCACCAAGGCCGACACTCTGCTAGAGTTCCTTCCCCCTACGGACGCTCTGGGCACGCGCCACGTGGTGGCCAAGGACACAGAGAGCCGGTTCACGCTGAAGGTGGTGGCGCTTCACAAGGGAACGATTTTCACCCTGTCGACAGCGTCCAGCGCCTGCCACCTGGCGGACAGTGACGGCGACACGTGGACACTGACGCTGCCCCAGCAGAGCAGCTCCGCGGTCCTGGATTCCACCCTCCCGGTCCTGGTGTCCCTCCTCATCAGCGACGTGAACTCCTCGGACGACGCCAGGATGACGGTTGTCCTCCCCGTTTCCCAGTGGACCAACGCCTCCCTGCACTTGTTTGCACCGTTTTATACCAAAACCAACTACATCGTCCTCGTGGTCCAGCACTCCGACATCAACGCGGGCTGCCTGAGTCTGAACGGGAGCAAGGTGTCCACGTTCGCTGACCCGCCCCTCGGCAACCCTGTGCAGGGCGTGGGTGAACTGAGAGTGCTGCGAGTTCCATTGGGCAAGAAGAAATACTACGTGTTGTCCGGCAGCTCGTGCAGCCCGTACTGGGGCTACGTGCACGGCGTCATTAATTCGATGGAAAAAGGCTGGGCCATGCCACTTGCGACGTTCAGAAGAATGCCCTCACAGGTAAACAACCACCGCAATACAGCAGTGGAACCTCTAACAGAAGGCCACCTTGGTGACTGCCCGTCTCCTTTTTAATACCGATTCTATAAGTATATATACATAGTCTTACTAAAATCTTTTCCTTCATAATGACTTCCGTGCAAATGACTTTCTGACTAAGCACCAACCCTATCGCGAGACCACCTAGGCTTGATTTTTAGGACAGGTCTTAAAATAAAGGTTCCACTGTGCGGTATAATTTATGCCAAGCGTCTCTGTGGCTGTCTTGGTGGTTTCTACAGCATAGCAGCGGGTGTTCTTTCTTGCTGATCGGTACACGATGTTTGTTGTCCTGAAGCAGGTCCAGATCGGAAGATCATGATCTGCTTGTGGCGCTGCAGAACACCTGCAGTGCCACAAGCAGATCATGATCTTTCGACCTGGACCTGCTTCAGGACAACAAACATCGTGTACTGGTCGTCAGGTGGAGGGTTGTGTTTTATTGTCTTTATGTACTGTAACGCTAACGATTTTGCACCATTTCAGTATAAGCTACAACTGCCGTTTTTTCGACAGCTTTAGCAACGGTGGTGCCAATAATATATAAACAACGCGGGAATAATAAAAATGTAACACGGATATTTTTTCTGTCCAGCCGCCACCTCAGTCGGACAGCATCCTGTCACAATGCAGCTACCTGGTACCCGTGTCCACGCCAAGCACAACACCCGCCGTGTCGCCCACACCTGTCTCCATGGAAATGACGTCATCTGGAAGTACTCCGTCCTATGTTTTCCACGAGATTACGTCAACGGTTGCAGAGGCGTTCAGTTCTGTTTCGGCATCACCTTCACACGAGATCGAAGCAAGTTATTCAGCTTTAGATGTTTCCGTTGAACTGAGCAAAGAGGTTTTCATCATTAGTTACACCACGTCAAGTGAAGACATTTTCAGCACTAGTTACATCACGTCGAGTGAAGAGGTT
>JABMCL010002673.1:842500-855000 GCA_018857735.1 Alviniconcha marisindica | reverse complement strand
AACTAAGTAAAACACACACACACACACACACACACACACACACACACACACACACACACACACACACACACACACACAGTGTCGAGTGGGGGTGGGGCTTTGGTGGTCAAACCTCGGTATTTTATCCAACATCATTTTCTACAACCGCCATGCAACATAAAGTGACAGTGATAAACAGTGAATCAAACTTTTTATTTATCATTTGATGACTGACTGTGTTTCGCTCTGATCTGTTGTTGTTGTTGCGGCATTGCCAAGTTGAGAACTCTGGGGGTCACCCGGTAACTATACAACTGACCACTGACAGATGCATTGCACAGGGCGAGAGAAATGTGTGTATGGCCGGGTTTGTTTGGTTTTTGTCCCATTTTTTTCCTTTAATATTATTTTGTATTATCATTTTTATTATCTCGCCACCTGGGTAGCTGTCTCAAGTTCAGAGGTTTTTTCTCGGAGGGTGGATACAAGGGGATTATTACCATGGCTGAAGATGATCCCTCACACAACTGTGCAGGGTATCAAGTAACAACGTTTTAAGGGAGTCTTGGTGCTCTTGCTGGTGTCAGTCGGGCATGGGGTGGGGTGGTGGAGGGGTGGGGGGGGGGGGGAGGGGGGGGGGGGGGGGGAGAGAGAGAGACTATTTTAAACCCATACACGCACACACACTCTCAATTCAAGTTTTTACCGAGCACTATACACACAATTTACATCAACAGATAATAAACGCGGATTGGGCATTATATATCAAGAAACTACAAAGAACATCAGTTCCCATCGTAACATGTACATGGTTTTTACTGCTGACAATGTCAATTAAAAAATATTTTAAAAAAGTAGTCAAAAAGAGTCAAGTGAAAAAGACTTAAGTCCAAAAAGCAATTGTTGTCTGACTGAGTGATTAATTGATTTTCTACATTTAACGCCCAGCTTCAAAAGTTCATGAGTAAGTAAGTTGGTGTTTTACGCCTAGTCAACCAGTACGGTTATATCCGGGCGAATTAAAGAGTCCTGAATCAAGGAAAAACGCAGGTCATCAAAGCACAAGTGAAAGTCTGTTTCACCGTCTAAGACTTGATTATACAGTCAAAGGCAAGCCCCAACCAAGTTAAACGGTCAACAGGAAGCCAGAAGTAAAATCTGTAAACATTTCATTCATTATAACCATCAAAAACTTGCGGCAACTCGTCAAAAACGATTCAAGAATGCTTCTGCCGAAAAGGTACAAGGTCAGAACGCAATCCATCGCACTGCGACTAATACAAGTTAACGTTTTCTTCGCAGTAAAAGTAGTCAAAAAGAGTCAAGTTAAAAAACTTAAGTCCAAAAAGCAATTGTTGTTTGACTGAGTGATTAACTGATTTTTTACATATAACGCCCAGCTTCAAAAGTTCATGAGTAAGTAAGTTGGTGTTTTACGCCTAGTCAACCAGTACGGTTATATCCGGGCGAATTAAAGAGTCCTGAATCAAGGAAAAACGCAGGTCATCAAAGCACAAGTGAAAGTCTGTTTCACCGTCTAAGACTTTACCCCCCCCCCCACCCCCCCCCCAATTCCTTAGCCCATCCCTCTATCCCCCCCGTCCCCTCCTCACCCGCCCCCACATTCCTTAGCCCTCCCCTCCCCCCTCCCCCCCCCCCGCCCCTCCCCCCCGCCCCGCCCCACCTATTCCCCTCGGAAGGTAAAACTTACCAGCAGAATAGGTCTTAATTTCTGCGTCCGCAGTACCTCAGTGACTGCAGGGTCAAAATACAATCACCAACAAAACAACTTCCTTTCCGACAAACACTCCCATTAACAGCCAAGTTCAGCGACTTCAATATAACGTTGTGATCTAACATAACTTCAATATAACGTAATGATTTACAGCCAATCGTAGAAGTCGTATTGGTAATCCTTGTACCCTTACCATTCCTTAGCCCATCCCTCTATCCCCCCCCCTCCTCCCCCCCCTCCCCACCTCCCCTCCCCCCCCCCCCCCCCCCCCCCCCCCCAAATTCCCACAAAGTAACACGCTGAACATCTAAACAAGTCAAGTCGTTTATTTCAGAAACCCCAGTGGGGGTACATGAAAGAACATCAGTGAAAGGACATCTGGTAAGACACGGCAGTAAACATAAAATACAAGTGCATACAACAAAAAGAAACAAACAGCAACAAAAACAAAAACAAAATCGTACGCATTTCCAAAACAAAAACAACGAGAAACCAGAGAAAGATCATTAACCAAAACAAAAGCTAGAGAAAAAAATGAAAAGAGATGGGTACAGCAAACACACTCACTCACTCATATACAATGACACGCGCTTGCACATCCACAAACCCACCCACCCGCACACCACACACACACACACACACACACACACACACACAAGATCTGGGGGAAAGGAAGGGGTAAGGGGGATTCGACAGGCATACATTCTATAAAACTAGAGATTACAACATTAATAGAAAATAAAAAGATGGAAGAAAAAAGAAAGAAAAAAGAAGTTGTTATCGCTCTACGTACACTTGACATCAGAATTCACTCATAATAAATTTCAAAAAGTGTCCTAAATTCACCAATAATCGTTTCTTTTTACTGCAAAAAAGACTGAAATCTATTAACGTTTGCATTTTTACAATAAAATGGTGAAAGATTTTTTTCTGGATTCAGCAAAAAAAGGACAACTAAAAACATAATGGAATTCGTCACCAATGTCAGCAGATGAACACTTAGTACATAATCTGTCTTCGTAAGGCAAGTTCATTACTCGTCCCCTTTGAATTGGGAGTCTATGGTTTAATGTTCTAAAATGTACAAATGTGTATGCTAAGCGGTAAAATCTGCAAATAATCTTCAGGTGCAAACACGTTTTTAAACATTCGATAATTGTAATATTATTTTTTTTCATTAATTTCAGAGGACCACTGTTGGATATGCTGATCTCGTAAAACTCATGTAACTTTAGACTTAAACCACTGGTTAGAGTAATTCAAGTCAAACTGATGTGTCCACATACCACTTAGGCCAATCCCGTTAAGGACCGTCTCAACAGTGGACAAAAATGGCGATTTATATTTTCCCTCCCTGTATATTTCATAAAGGAATTTGTACATAATATTTGAAAACTTAAATTTGTAATTTATATTTACCAATTTAAACCAAACATTTAGCATCCTGCACTTTGCCTGTCAGTTAGTGCAAGCTCTCGCTGCTCGTAACGATCAAGAGCTGCAGAACCACGAACCTGAATTGTTTGTTAAAGTTCAGACTTTTCTTCCGACTTTCTTTTCAAACACAATAGCAGAGCCATACACGGGACACGGTCTGCAGGGTCCTGTCTGCGTCATCCGCATTGTTTCAAAAATCAAAGACGTCAAGCCGGTGCATCCTCTTTGAAACACGAGTATAACGACAAGCTGAATAATAATTCGGGTCCGCTTCCGCCGCTGTGTAGAATCCAGACCGGAACCAAGTTTATAACGTCGCCTTTGAAGGAAATGCATGTTTCATAACTGCCAACTCTGAAGTGGTTAACTTGTGACACGCTGACCCTTCTAAGAGGTCCAACCAAAAGAGCTTCAGTTTTGTCATTGTTCCGCTCGATTCAGCCTGTTACCAGCCTATCTCCTGGTTTTACGCCGGTTTCACATTTGTGGTAATGACGAAGACGTGACACTTTTGTGCTTCTGTTTACCGTTGTTGTTATTGTGTGTGTGTGTGTGTGTGTGTGTGTGTGTGTGTGTGTGTGTGTGTGTGTGTGTGTGTGTGTGTGTGTGTGTGTGTGAGAGAGAGAGAGAGAGAGACAGAGAGAGAGACAGAGAGAGAGAGTAGTGATCTGACTTGACCTGACCAACAGGGTGGCCAGCAGACTCGCCATGAAGGCGATGGACTTGCTGACGCGAACAGGACGTCTTCTTTTGACCGGTATGGTGATCATCGTCGTCCACCTGCGTGCTGGTCAGTTTCATCTTGCATGTGTACGCTTTTGCCATCTTTTTACTCAAGAAGAATCTGTCTCTGTCTGTCTGTCTGTCTGTCTGTCTGTCTCTCTCTCACACACACACACACACACACACACACACACACACGCGCGCGCGCGCGCGCGCGCGCGCGCGCACGTACTCACGCACACACGCACGCACGCACGCACGCACGCACGCACGCACGCACGCACGCACGCACGCACGCACGCACGCACGCACGCACGCACGCACGCACGCACGCACGCACGCACGCACGCACGCACGCACACAGTTTTCACTCGGTTTCTTATCCTGTTTGTTAAAATTCGACATTTGAAAGTTGCCAAAATACTACCGTGAGTGATGCTAATTTTGCATCCAGCCCTGAGTTTGTATTAGTGACGTCATAATCAAGGCCGCCATGTGTATCAAATGTGGAGAGAGGAAAAAAGTCGACCTATCCAACAGTTCATACTTTTAACTTGACCTTAATTCCTACTTCCTTATCAGCTTCGAGCAGCACGTGCCAGGCAGGTCACGAGACACGGTACGTCATGGCCTTCTTGGCTCCCAGTTCCGACTTGGTGTCGTCACATGATGGGCTCTTACTTCGCCTCGCCCTCCTCAATCCGAGCAGCGCCAGCATCCCTGCCAACGTCACTGTCCACCCCGGCGGCCTCACGCTCTCGTTGCTTCCGGGGGTGGTCAACTTAGCCGTCTCTTTCAACGGCTCGGCGGCTCTGGTCGGGTCCAAGAAGCAGGCCGGGGGTGGAGGGGTGGTGCTAACGGCTTGCAGCAGCGACGACGTCGACGTGGTCGTGCGCGGCACCACCAAGAGCTACGTAAGCCAGAAGCACTTGGTCAACGCCGCTTACAGTGTTCCGCCCGTCGAGTCCCTCGGCGCTGACTACGTCATCGTGACGCACTGCGAGCAGCACCGCTGCTACGTTGGGATCGTGGCCACGCAGCCGGACACGCGCGTCAACGTCACGCTAAGGTTACGTCATTCCAATGACGACACGATCACTCCTACGCTCTTGTACGAAGATTTGCTCTTTGGTGACGGGGACGTGATTGAGGAGGTCCTGGACCAGTTCCAAGCCATGCAGATTCTGTGCGACACGTGCGACATGTCAGGCAGTCGCGTGACCGCTTCGTCTCCCGTGGCCGTGCTGGCAGGAGGGGAGCTAACCACGATAGGCCGAATCTCCACCAAGGCCGACACTCTGCTAGAGTTCCTTCCCCCTACGGACGCTCTGGGCACGCGCCACGTGGTGGCCAAGGACACAGAAAGCCGGTTCACGCTGAAGGTGGTGGCGCTTCACAAGGGAACGATTTTCACCCTGTCGACAGCGTCCAGCGCCTGCCACCTGGCGGACAGTGACGGCGACACGTGGACACTGACGCTGCCCCAGCAGAGCAGCTCCGCGGTTCTGGATTCCACTCAACCGGTCCTGGTGTCGCTCCTCATCTGCGCCGTGAACTCCTCGGACGACGCCAGGATGACGGTTGTCCTCCCAGTGTCCCAGTGGACCAACGCCTCCCTGCACTTGTTTCCACCGTTTTATACCAAAACCAACTACATCGTCCTCGTGGTCCAGCACTCCGACATCGACGCGGGCTGCCTGAGCTTGAGCGGAAAGGAGATGTCCACGGTCGCTGACCCGCCCCTCGGCAACCCTGTGCAGGGCGTGGGTGAACTGAGAGTGCTGCGAGTTCCGCTGGCTAGGGCTGGGTTCTACGTCTTGTCCTGTATATCTTCCTGCAGCTCGTGCAGCCCGTACTGGGGCTACGTGCACGGCATCGGTAATTCGATGGAAAAAGGCTGGGCCATGCCACTTGCGACGTTCAGGAGAATGCCCTCACAGGTAAACAACCACCGTAATACAGCAGTGGAACCTCTAACATAACGCCACAATGATGACTGCCCGTTTCCTTTTTAAGACCAGTTTTATAAGTATATATATATATACATTGTCTTACTAAAATCTTTTCCTTTACAATGACTTCCGTGCAAATGACTTTCTGACTAAGCACCATCCCTATCGCGAGACCGCCTTGGCTTGATTTTTAGGGCAGGTCTTAAAATGGGGGTTCCTCTGTGCGGTACAATTTACGCAATACGTCTATGTAATAATAATAAAGCGGATTTATTGAGCGCCCATCTACCGCACAAGGTGGGAGGACGGCGCTTTACAATAACGCTAACAACACGCCCTCACCCATCACACACACACACACACACACACAGACACACACACAGGAAAAACTGTTCCACGGGCCAGCTTTAAAAAAAACGATCTTTTACCAAATGCTTTTGTGTTTACACGAGGGATGACAAACGTTCGTGTGTCGGATGCGGATCGTCTTGTTGGAGTATTAGGTTGGAGATCGGACAGATAATGAGGTGAGATAATTCTTGATGAATTAGGTTGGCAACGCCCAATTCTGGTACTAGCACCAAATGAGCACTGTGCTGTCTTCCAGGTTGTTCCAGTTTACCACTGTCCGTGGGGAAAACATATATTTTTCAAGATGGCTGTCTTGGTGGTTTCTATAGCATAGCTGCGGGTGTTCTTTCGTTCTGATCGGTCTGCGATGTTTTTGTTGTCCTGAAGCAGGTCCAGGTCGGAAGATCATAATCTGCTTGTGGCGCTGTAGGTGCTGCATCTGGTCGTCAGGTAGAGGGTTGTGTTATATTGTCTTTATGTACTGTCACGCTAAGGATTTTTCACCTTTTCAGTATAAGCTACATCTGCCAAAGATGTAGGGAATTTTTCCTACACTTTTTTCTTTTCTTCTCCGGTTGTTGTTGTTTTTTGTTTGTTTTTAGTATCGCCCTGATATAACCGCACTGGTTGACTGGGCGTAGAAAACCAACTTACTTTGTTTTTAGTTGGTTTGTCGTTGTTGTTTTTTGTTTTTCTCTTCTTTTTTCTCCTTGATAGCTTGGGCAATGATGGCTCAAAAAAAGAGGGGGAAAAAAGAGGGTAAAACAGAAAATATATAAATATAAAAATTAAAATTAAAAACCGAGAAAAAATATTTAAAAAATAAACAAAAATAAACGTAACACGGATATTTTCTCTCTCTAGTCGCCACCTCAGTCGGACAGCATCCTGTCACAGTACAGCTACCTGGTACCCGTGTCCACACCAAGCACAACACACGCCGTGTCGCCCACACCTGTTTCCATGGAAATGACGTCATCTGGAAGTACTCCGTCCTCTGTTTTCCTCGAGATTATGTCAACGGTTGCAGAAGCGTTCAGTTCTATTTCGGCATCACCTTCCCACGAGATCGAAGCAAGTTATTCAGGTTTAGATGTTTCCATTGAACTGAGTGAAGAGTTTTTCATCACTAGTTACACCACGTCGAGTGAAGAGGTTTTCAGCACTAGGTACGCCAAGTCGAGTGAAGACTTTTTTAGCACTAGTTACACCACGTCGAGTGATGAGGTTTTCATCACTACTGCCACCACGTCCAGTAGGAACATTTTCGGTAGTAGTACTGCTGCAGAGGCGGAAACAGCTGTGACCACCTTGCAAACTACAACGGCATCCGACTTCCCTGTAACCCAGCCTTCAACACAGTCCACAAAGGCCATAGGCCTCACGTGCAGGTGTCGGTGTAAACATCGTTCTGCCATACCCAACACAACAATCCACCCTCTGCCAGACCACCACAAGGTTTTGTTGCTGTCTCAAACTTCACGCCAGCGAAACCGGAAGCAGAGTGTCCCGGACCGCCGACTGTCGGCAGCAGCGATTGGCTCGTGCGGCGTGTCTGTACTGGTCGGTGTCCTTCTGTTTATCGTCTGTAGCGATCTTACTATTCTGCTGGCCTTCTTTGGGCGCGCACAGGTTCAGTCAGCTCGCCGAATGTAGGCCTCTTATGTTTCTCCAGTAGTATCATAGCATGTTGTCAGGAGAGGGAACGATCCGCTCACCAGTAGTGTCATAACGTGTTGTCAGGAAAGGGAACGATCCGCTCACCAGTAGCCTTAACATAAAGTGTTGTCTGGACAAGGAACGATCCGCTCACCAGTAGTATCATCACGTGTTGTTAGGAGAAGGAACTATCCGCTAACCAATAGTGTAGTATCATAACGTGTTGTCAGGAGAGGGAACGATGCGCTCACTGACGGCGTAAGGCCCGCCAAAACTGAGGCGGTGCCCACGTGTTTGAAATATTTACCGGGTGATATTTTGGGTTATATTTGCCCTACCAGCTATCGCCGCTTCGGCAAAGACAAAAAGCGGTTCTTTTGGTCGTTAGTTAAACAACCAACTTCGCGGTTACAACCGGTCAATCAAGGCGTTCAACATACAACGACCGAAAGGCCAGATGCATTCGAAGACATTTTGACTGAGCATGTATTGTGATCTGACAAAATGAGTTTCGCCCTGAAATAACCGTCATGGATAACTGGGCGTTAAAAATTACTGAAGGAAGACATGGTATGTGCCATTTACTGGCTGTCTAGTGCGCATGCCTAGCTTTGTCGTCTGCTAACGGCAATGGCAAAGACTAGCTAGCCGATTAAACACAAGGACGCTTTTGTTTTGTTTTTTGCTATTGTTGTTGTTGGTTATGTTTTTGCTTTGCTCTGCTTTTTGTGGGATTACCCCAGGAAGTACCATGAAAGTGGTATGGATATCCTATATTTTTGTGATCAAAAGAAGTACAAAAGAAAAAATATTCAAGGTTCAAAATGTACAGTTATCACCTGAACGACGGCTGTGGTCATGAACATGTCTTGCTGTATACTGTACCGTACTCAGCTTCTAGTGTACTCTACAGGAATTTCCTTCTTCGTGTATTTTATCAGAGGGTGACTTTATCCGAGATATATTCAAGGTCTGTTTTATCCGACGCCTCGGTGAAGATTGGTAGTTTGTAACATCTTATCCGAGGAGTGTCTAAAATCATCCGCACTTTAAGTTGTTTGCCGTTTCTGGCGTGACACAGATTTCTCAACAAATACCTTGATTGTATGCAGTGGCATGTATGCACTTCACACTAGAATCCATTGTACTCTTGTCCGTCCTTTTCATTTCTGTTTATTTATTACTTCTAAATTACCTATTGGCAAATTTATGTCTGCAACGCTTCCATATAAATAAACAGACTGTTCAGTTTGGTTCTGTATAAATCTAAAAGTAAAAAGGGAACGATGTCATAAACGGGCTTGTGTGTGTGTGTGTGTGTGTGTGCGTGCGTGCGTGCGTGCGTGCGTGCGTCACTGTGTGTGTGTGTGTGTGTGTGTGTGTGTGTGTGTGTGTGTGTGTGTGTGTGTGCAGCCTGAAGTAAAATGTAATGGTGATGAACATGGCGGAGAGAAGAAGAACAGGTGTAGACAGACATCTACACGTGCATACACGCACAGTCCGCTTGTACTGCTCAAGGCATGTAAACCAACACGCCTATGCTTCTATGTACGACACAAAACAAAGGCGGCGGGTGTGGGGGTGTGGGGGCACCACACTCACACACACACACACACACACACACACACACACACACACACACACACACACACACTCATTTCGTTACATTAGGGTTTTGTTACTTAATACTACTTTATAAACCAAATATTAACTCACATGCGATCAATAGCCCTGTTACACACGCGCTCCACGCGGGATAAAAACAACAAAAACTGACAAAGACCTTGAGGCTAAAGAAAAGAAAAAAGGAAAAAAAGCGGCATACACTCCGATGTGTGTGTGTGTGTGTGTGTGTGTGTGTGTGTGTGTGTGTGTGTGTGTGTGTGTGTGTGTGTGTGTGTGTGTGTGTGTGTTTCCAGCAGCAAACGTGAAGTTCTCAAGCTTCTTTAATCAATCCCTCCCAACAGCAAACACAGCTAAAAACAATCTCTCTCTCTCTCTCTCTCTCTCTCTCTCTCTCTCTCTCTCTCTCTCTCTCTCTCTCTCTCTCTCTCAGTGTGCACGTGCATGTGTGTGCGTGTTGTCTGTTGGCATAGTGTGTGTGTGTGTGTGTGTGTGTGTGTGTGTGTGTGTGTGTGTGTGTGTATGTGTATGTGTGTGTGTGTATGTGTGTGTGTGTGTGTTGTCTGCTGGCATTGTATGTGTGCATGTATAGTCCTATCAGTGTGCGTGTGTGTATGTGCGCGCAATCGTGTGTGTGTTTCACTGTTTTGTATGAATAAGTATGTATATTACAATATGCCATTGATTTGTGTGTATTTACCCATTGCGTTGTTTTATTTAAGTTGTAAAGCACTCTGTGTCTCTAAATTAGCTCTATAAACCTGTATTATATTTATATTATAAAACATCAAAAACATTAATAGAACTAGTAATAGAAGTCTATATCTGGAGACATTCTTGCTGCTAATTACTATACTACAATATTAGGGAATTCAGAAGAAAAGAAAACAAATGAGTGATGCAGCAACAGTAGAATTACTCCAGAATTATTTCATGCATGAATTTTATTAATCAAAAGTTGATTTGGTGCTTTTGATCTATAACCCGCTAATGCTGTGGATCATTAGCGAAGAGAATGGGATCTTTGGTTTTCTCCCCCACCCCAAACCCACCCACTGTTACATTGTTCTGAAGGAAAACAAATTGGAGGGTGCAGCAGTTGATGTCAGCAACCAAACAATACAAACACTAACAGGTAGTCGTAAAACATTCTTGTATAATATAATGGATTGATTACTTAGGCCATTTGACAGATTCTATTTTTGTAATAAAGTGCCATATGGTTGGGAGATGTTAACTGATCGCATTTCTGCCTATTGATACTATCAGAAGAGTCAGCCTCACTGCTTTTTAACAGAACACGCATTTTGTTTCCATCACCATTCAGGCATTCATACAGTCACCCCTTCCCCTCGCTACCTCCACACAGGTATCCATTGCCCTGCTGAGAGAGGGGGGGTGGGGGGGCATTCACACACACAACCACACCCACACCACACACACACACACACACACACACACACACACACACAGCTGTGGATTGCAGCAGTAAGGCCAAGACCATACTTTTGAAAAATTTCCACTGGTAACTGTTATTGTTGAAGAATGAAACTGATATATATATATATATATATATATATATATATATATATATATATATATATATATATGAGAAACAGCTGAATTGTGACTCTTCTCAACCGGACACAGGTTGTTTACCTGGAATGACCACTGACCATTGCTGCACACTTATTAAACTTTCCAACAAAACTGTAGATCAGTATTGGTGTGGTCATTTCGGCCTGGCTTAATGTTACGCTGATAGGCTTCAAGGCACTACATACGACCTATGCCTCACACACACACACACACACACACACACACACACACACACACACACACACACACACACATGTATTCAAACAGCAACGATACAGCGAGACTACAGACACTACTGTGAATACACACATACGTGTGCGGAAACACACATTGACACACTGTGCATTTATGCTGGTAAGATTGAGCTTGCAAATAATTATACACAATTTGTTTTCATACTTGTTTCCTGCTCGCCCTGATATAACCGTCATTGTTCGCTGGGCGTAAACAGTTATCTACCTTGATTTCTGCTTTCGCCAAATTTGCGTCTAGATCTACAGAAACGCTGATAAACATCTGTATTTTTTGGTTGGGTAACATTAGATTAAGACTTCAATGGAACAAACAACCACTTAACATACCGATTATAGGTGTAGCCTTTCCGTCTGACCTCTTTAGTGTCCTTTCTTGTGCAACTGATAACCACACAACAAAGCAACTTCGCCAACAAAATGGTTCGCGGTTGGAACTTGAGGATGAACGTTCAGGGGACATCACTCCGCGCAGTCGCTTCAAATGTTCCCTCACCACAGACATTGAATCATATTCAATACCTGTGCCCCAAACTCCAAGCACTGGTTTACGACATCCTTCCTTCAACCACTGCCGTATTTAGTTACGCCATAGGGTCCAGAAAACTGTCAGCTAACGAGCAGTTTTTTGTTGGTGCTCAAACAGTAGTAAGTTGATACAAACAACTCAAATAAAACAAGGCGTGTCATATATAGCCGCCAACAAAGTTTACACCAGCACAAATAAAACCACAATCGTTTGAATCGAGACGGAACTCTTTTTTGCTTAGAACTACAGTCATATTAGTACCCAAACCTTTCGGTGGACAGCTGCGCGGAGATAAAGAGTGCCCCTTCAGTGGCGTAACTAAATCTGGCAGAGTTTGGAGGAAGGTGCCGGAAAGCGGTGCTCGGAGTGTGCCTGTGCCTTTCGCTAAGAGTTACCAGTTAAGTAGTCTGTATTATTCTATGTCTGTGACAGCCCACTCACCCTTTACACGGGAACACACACCAACATAGAGTGTGCCGACTAAACACTCTGGTCTTGTCAGGCCTTGCACGAAAGAATTATTTGAGAAAATGTACGGCCTTGGAGCACTTAAATTATTGCAAGTTTGGAAGCAGAGGTTATTTTTTTATTTTTTTATTAAAACTTCTTTTTTTCTTTTTCTTTTTCCTTTTTTTTGGGGGTGGGGGGTGGGGGGTGGGGGG
>JABMCL010002673.1:772500-840000 GCA_018857735.1 Alviniconcha marisindica | reverse complement strand
AGAGTCTCCTTCTTACCCGACCTTTTGGGATCTCGGTTCCCGCTAGCACCTCTTCCAAGTGTTAAACTCGGTGTTAAACATGTTTAACCAAACGTGCGCACGGAATATAACTGGGCTCTAAAAATCAAGATGTGTTATGGTGTATCATAACGGATAATTAGTCCTCCACAAGACCCAAATATACCCACGGAATATAAATGGGCTCTAAAAATTAAGATGTGTTAACGTGTATCATAACAGATAATTAGTCTTCCACAAGACCTAAACGTGCCCAACAAATATAAATGGGATTTAAAAATCAAGATGTATTATGGTATATCATAACAGATAATTAGTCTTCCACAAAACCTAAACGTGCCCAACAAATATAAATGGGATCTAAAAATCAAGGTGTATTATGGTGTATCATAACAGATAATTAGTCCTCCACAAGACCCAAACGTGCCCACGGAATATAACTGGGCTCTAAAAATCAAGATGTGTTAACGTGTATCATAACAGATAATTAGTCTTCCATAAGACCTAAAAGGTGCCCAACAAATATAAATGGGATCTAAAAATCAAGGTGTGTATCATAACAGATAATTAGTCTTCCACAAAACCTAAACGTGCCCAACAAATATAAATGGGATCTAAAAATCAAGGTGTGTATCATAACAGATAATTAGTCTTCCACAAAACCTAAACGTGCCCAACAAATATAAATGGGATCTAAAAATCAAGGTGTGTAATGGTGTGTCGTACCAGATAATTAGTCCTCCACAAGACCCAAACGTGCCCACGGAATATAACTGGGCTCTAAAAATCAAGGTGTGTTAACGTGTATCATAACAGATAATTAGTCTTCCACAAGACCTAAACGTGCCCAACAAATATAAATGGGATCTAAAAATCAAGGTGTATTATGGTGTATCATAACAGATAATTAGTCTTCCACAAGACCTAAACGTGCCCAAGAAATATAAATGGGATTTAAAAATCAAGGTGTTAATGTGTATCATAACAGATAATTAGTCTTCCACAAGACCTAAACGTGCCCAAGACTGAAATATAAATGGGATTTAAAAATCAAAGTTTGTTATGGTGTGTCGTAACGGATAATTAGATCTCCACAAGACCCAAGAACGCTACAAGAGAAGGGGAAGAAGGAAAGGCCTACAACGGATGGTCCGTAGACCTCTAAACCGCCGCACGTCCCAACGGTCCTCTTCTGGATTAAAAATCAAAGACTGCGGCAAACGCGTCCCGCAGATAAATAAGATCAGCGCACATGATAACCTGAAGGACACTGCCCAGCACAAACCTGGCCCCACGAGCCAGTCGCGTGAGGCCTACATTGGGTGAGCTGATTTAACCTTTGCGCGCCAAAAGCTGGCCAAGCAGTTTAGTAAGATCACTGCATACGATAATCAGAAGAACACTGACCAGTACAGACACGCCGCACGAGCCAATCGCTGTTGCCGACAGTCGGCGGTCCGGGACACTCTGCTTCCGGTTTCGCTGGCGCGAAGTTTGAGACAGCAACAAAACCTTGTGGTGGTCTGGCAGAGGGTGGATTGTTGTGTTGGGTATGGCAGAACGATTCTTACACTGACACTTGCACATGATGCCTGCGGCCTTTGTGGACTGTGTTGAAGGCTGGGTTACAGGGAAGTCGGATGCCGTTGTAGTTTGCAAGGTGGTCACAGCTGTTTCCGCCTCTGCAGCGGTACTACTACCGAAAATGTCTTCACTGGACGTGGTGTAACTAGTACTGAAAACCCCTTCACTCGACGTGATATAAATAATGCTGAAAACCTCTTCACTCGACTTGGCGTAACTAGTGCTGAAAACCTCTTCACTCGACGTGGTGTAACTAGTGATGAAAACTTCTTCACTCAGTTCAGCGGAAACATCTAAGCCTGAATAACTGGCTTCGATCTCGTGGGAAGGTGATGCTGAAAGAGAACTGAACACCTCTGCAGTCGTCGACGTAATCTCGGCAGGAAAAGGGGCCATAGTAAACGTCGCCATGGAGAGAGGTGTGGGAGACTCAGCGGGTGTTGCGCTTGCAGTGGGCGTGTCTACCAAGTAACTGCATTGAGACAGGATGCTGTCTAACTGGGATGGCTGCTGAAGAAAACAAATCCATTCTTTCATTTAACATGTACAGTCGTAAAAACGCAACAGTATATGTGAGAACCCATTCCTACGGAGACGGAAACGGAAACCTCTGCGGCAACGGCATCAGTTCGAGTCCTGGTCTGATAAAACAATCGTTTCCGTAATCGGATTCCATTTCCACTTCCGTTAATGAAAAAGAATCTCACATTAACTGTATTTTTGTACCTCTACTAAGCACCGGTTATGTTTATGTTTTACTCATCTTTTAAGTCCCGTTTTAAGATTGTACATATACTAGTTTTAGCGTGTTCACATTTTTAACAATTACTATATGAAAACAGAATATGTTTTGCCCCGATATAACCGCAATGGTTGACTGCGCGTAAAACACCAAGTTACTTACTTACTACTGAGCACCACTGTATGCGCTTTCCGTAGTGTAATACTGACAACATTAGCGAATAACATTATTAATACAATAATCATTATATGCATGGATTCTGCAAATAATTTTTTAATTTTCTCCAAGAACAAATAAGCAACATTTTATTCCGTTTTCTCCTGGTAAATTTCTCTAAACACTACTACGTCAGCTGGGCAGTGATGTGAAAACGAAAAGGTTATCATTTGATTCTCAACAGTCACAACAGGCAAATAAAGGCCAGCCGTTGTGTGTGGGGTGTGAACATTGACTAAAATTAATTTCAAACGTTAACTCTGTGTGTGTGTGTGTGTGTGTGTGTGTGTGTGTGTGTGTGTGTGTGTGTGTGTGTGTGTGTGTGTGTGTGTGTGTGTGTGTGTGTGTGTGTGTGTGTGTGTGTGTGTGTGTGTGTGTGTGTGTGTGTGTGCATGTGTGTGACCATAGCTGAAATAATTTTTAATGTAAACTATGTGTGCGTGCGTACCTGTGGCTTATATTCTTGTAATTGCCTATGCAGGTATGTTTCAGTTAGGTTTTCGTTTGCTTTTGTTTGGTTGTTGTGTTGTACACTTGCCTAAACAGACAATTCTTTATTTATTTATATTTATTTTCATCTCGTTGTTGTATACAGATGCGTTGTTTTGGATTGTATTGCTGTGCACTATCCCGTTCATATGTGTTGTATTGTGCAGCACACTGAATAGTATTATTTAGCTAATTCAGTGTTGCTTACCCGTGAGGACGTCCTTCTGAATGTGCCCAGGGGCATGGCCCAGCCTCTCTTCTGGGTGCTTCTGATGCCGTGCGCGTAGCCCCAGTACGGGCTGCACGAGCTGCAGGAAGAGCTGCAGGACAAGACGTAGTAATCGGTCTTGGCCAGCGGAACTCGCACCACTCTCAGTTCACCCACGCCCTGCACAGGGTTGCCGAGGGGCGGGTCAGCGAACGTGGACACCTCGCTCCCGTTCAGACTCAGGCAGCCCGCGTTGATGTCGGAGGACTGGACCACGAGGACGACGTAGTTGGTACTGGTCCTTAGCGGCTGAAACAGGTGCAGGGAGGCGTTGGTCCACTGGGACACGGGGAGGACAACCGTCATCCTGGCGTCGTCCGAGGAGTTCACGTCGCAGATGAGGAGCGACACCAGGACCGGGAGGGTGGAATCCAGGACCGCGGAGCTGCTCTGCTGTGGCAGCGTCAGTGTCCACGTGTCGCCGTCACTGTCCGCCAGGTGGCAGGCGCTGGAAGCTGTCGACAGGGTGAAGATCGTTCCCTTGTGAAGCGCCACCACCTTCAGCGTGACCCGGCTCTCTGTGTCCTTGGCCACCACGTGGCGCGTGCCCAGAGCGTCCGTAGGGGGAAGGAACTCTAGCAGAGTGTCGGCCTTGGTGGAGATTTGGCCTATCGTGGTTAGCTCCCCTCCTGCCAGCACGGCCACGGGAAACGAAGCGGTTACGCGACTGCCTGACATGTCGCACGTGTCGCACAGAATCTGCATAGCTTGGAACTGGTCCAGGACCTCCTCAATCACGTCCCCGTCACCAAAGCGCAAATCTTCGTACAAGAGCGTAGGAGTGATCGTGTCGTCATTGGAATGACGTAACCTCAGCGTGACGTTGACGCGCGTGCCCGGCTGCGTGGCCACGATCCCAACGTAGCAGTGGTGCTGCTCGCAGTGCGTCACGATGACGTAGTCAGCGCCGAGGGACTCGACGGGCGGAACGCTGAAAGCGGCGTTGGTTTTGTACACGGTGGCCGCTGTCTTCACCGTACCGTGCACGACCACGTCGACGTCGTCGCTGCTGCAAGCCGTCAGCACCACTCCTCCACCCCCGGCCTGCTTCTTGGACCCGACCAGAGCCGCGGAGCCGTTGAAATAGACGTCTAAGTTGACCACCCCCGGAAGCAACGATAGCGTGAGGCCCCCGGGGTGGACAGTGACGTTAGCAGGGGTTCTGGCGCTGCTCGGATTGAGCAGGACGAGGCGCAGCACGAGTTCATCCGGTGACATCACCAAGGGGTAACCGGGAGCCAAGAAGGCCATGACGTACCGTGTCTCTTGACCTGCCTGGCACGTGCTGCTCGACGCTGTTGAGAAAGCAGGAATTAAGGTCAGGTCAGAGAAGATATCGTAAGTATGGACTATATTGGTGTTGTGTGTGTGTATGTGTGCGTGCGTGCATGCGTGATATGTAAAATTTACCTGCAAATGTGTGCATGAGACTGATGGAATTGGTTTGGTTCTCTCCTTAAAAATTGATAGAAATGATATGCTTCTCTACACAGCATTGACGGAACTGGTTCCGTTCTCCCCATGGTGTTTGGTGGGATAGAGTTTTTTTCCAGTTCCGTCCATAGAATTGAAGGAATTGGTTCAGTTTTCCCGGTAGGAGTGATAGAATTGCTTCAGATTTCCACATAGGAATGACAGAATTGATTCAGTTCTCCCTGTATGAGTGATAGAATTGGTTCAGTTCTCCCCATGGGATTTGTAGAATTGGTTAAATTTTCCGCATGGGATTTGTGGAACTGGTTCATTTCTACCCACGGAATCAATTCTCCCCGTATGACTGATGGAACTGGTTCAATTCTGCCAATATGATTTGTGGAATTGATTCAATTCTCCCCATGTGATTTGTGGAATTGGTTCAATTTGAAGTTGGTGCAGTTCTCTGTCCAGGAGGCAAAAGGGGAAAAAGCATACGTACTGTGCAAACTGAAACTTACCTGCGTGTAAGTGGACAGCGGCCATCGCCACAATGGCCAGCGTAAAACTCCCTGCCTGCGTTAACAGGTCCATCGTCTTCATGGCCAGTCTGCTTTTCTGTTGGTCAAGTTAAAGCAAATCAGTGTAGAGCTGACGAACCCCGTATGAATTCAAAACCAAATAACACAAACCTTTTTCTTTCTTTTTTTCTCCTTTTTTATGATAAATCTGTTGAAAAGAAATTAAAGAAGCAGCCGGCCAGTTGTTGTTTTTAAAGTATGGAAAATCGGCATTTTCTCTCCCCCCTCCCTTTTAAATTTTTTAATTTTTTTAAATCTATTAAAAAGAAATTAAAGAAGAAGCAGCGGGCCAGTTTTTGTTTTGTTTTGTTTGTTTTTAAGTATGTGAAATCGGCAATCCCTCCATCCCCTCCCCCCCCCCTCCCCCCCCTCCCCCCCCCCCCCAATTAAATTTTTTATTTTATTAAAAAAATGAAAGAAGAAGAACGACCAGTTTTAAAAAAGTATGGAAAATCGGCAATTACCTCTAACGTTCGCATTTCCCCCCTCTCCCCTTCACACACACACGCACGCACGCACGCACGCACGCACGCACGCACGCACGCACACACACACACACACACACACACACACACACACACACACACACACACACACACACACACACCACACACACACACACACACACACACACACACACAGCACGCACACACACACACACCTCTTCCCTTTTCACATTTTGTGTGTTTCGGCCGAATAGCAATAACGACAATGTCGTAGATGGGTAACCACGCATACGCATGCATTCTGGACCCCGAGGCGACAGGCACAATCTCGTGTGCATTTGCTTACACTACAGTGTCAAAAACGTCAGTGAAGATTTTTGCAACGGTCAATTCAAATCTGTACTCGCCATTAAGACGATAGGCAGACAGGGCGATGTCTGTCGGTACCAAGTCAGTGAAAACAAAGTTAAATTAGAATCAACAACAAGGAAAAATGTAACATCCATGGCAACGGTTTTTACAATTAATTTTATCATCTATTGACGTATGGGCCCTGTCCCAGTTTCGCGTATAATTATAGTCACATCCCGGCGGATTTCGGTGAGAGTTAATAACAATGTGCTTGTTTTACCTTGTTTGGGGTGGGGTGTTTTTTGTTGTTGTTGTTTTTGTTTGTTTGTTTGTTTGTTTTTTGTGTTGTTGTTGTTGTTTTTTGTTGTTGTTTTATTTTATTTAGCAAAGCCAGTCTGTACATCTGGGTGGAGTGTCTTTGATACTCGCTCGCACGCATGGACGTCAAAATGACATCAGTTCACCACACAGCGGCGAGTTTATCTTTATTTTTTGCCTCGGCCTGTCCTTCTAGCTTGATCACGATGATCTCAAAATAAGTATGCCATACAACATACTATTCTGAAACCGTGGTTTACTTAAATGACTAACGTTAACTATAAATTACACCAAAGTCTGATTGTGGTTCGAATGGAAACAAAGAACGCCATTTTAGAAACAAAAGCATGCCATCTTTCCATCTTTCTCTACACTACCCCACCATAATTCACCGCAAATAATTTCAATCAGTTTAAAAATGTCACATTTATTTACTTCCATTTTTTTAAAATCACTTTTATCTATTTGCGTATGAATTTCAAAGCTTGCCGGCATTAAAATGAGTAACCAGCACATCTAAAGTACTTACACGTGAATGGGTTTTTTTCTCGTCCAGAACCTGCGAACTGATCCGGCTTACCGAGCCTGCAATGCTGTTCGAATTTGACATCTTCCGGTCGTCTCACAGAGCTATTACAACACGCGGGAGAGAAAATAGTCCATAATATTCAAGCCGGATGAGTTTTACCTCTGTCATCTCCAAATCAGTATGTATGAGGCAAATACAAATTCCTTTGCAGATTAGGACAAGTCTTGTATCGCGCAAATCGATCATGATAACTGTAGTCTAGCAATAGCGCTTCCAGTTTCCTGGAGGGGGGGAACAGGGGACAAAACAAAAAACAAAAAAACAAGACCAGCCTGAATTCATTTACGCTACATATTATTCACTATCAGCTTTTTCACCATCCGGCAAGTGTACCCACTGACACGTGCATAAATATTCATTGTCTAATTTACATGTGTTTTTTTTTTTTACTTCTTCCTTCCCGGAGTGCCCTTCGGCTCTTCCTGTTGTTTCTGTTACTGTTGCTGCTGTTTTTGTTTTGCTGCCGATTTTCCATGGTGAGAATGCCGCGAGAAAAGAACAAAAAAGAACAAAGAATTCTATTCTGG
Source organism: Alviniconcha marisindica (assembly GCA_018857735.1). Classification (NCBI taxonomy): domain Eukaryota; kingdom Metazoa; phylum Mollusca; class Gastropoda; family Provannidae; genus Alviniconcha; species Alviniconcha marisindica. Next base: position 832,458 of record JABMCL010002673.1, on the reverse strand, counting down.
GGTAGACAGTTTTAATTATGAAATTATAGAAATTAACTATTAGCGAGCATGTTTGTCTTTTTTTAATCCCCCCCCCCCCTTTTTTTCTCGGTTCCGGTCTCTGTTGTGTTCATGTGACGTCTTTCGAACGCTGATTAACTCCCTTTGTTGATTCTGCGAAGCAGATGTACCTAGTGCTAGTGCTACTCCTGTGATCATTGTTAGTACTGACCATCCTTCATCATTGCTGTTGCAGTTGTTATTAAAGCTGGTGTAAGATCTCCCCATCTCTCTGCCTCTCTCTCTGTCTCTGTCTCTCTCTGCTGGTACATCCTCTTCTTTTTCAAACGCGGTGAGCACGTTCTGCGAATGCGGATTTTTCTTTTCTTTTTTTGCGCCCGCGCGTGCTCTATAAATTGACATTACATTTCACGGTGAATTGACTGGGCTCGGTGTTAAACCTAGCAAATAAATCGTTCCAGTATTCATTCATATGGCATGCTAATTCTGAAAAGTTGTTGATGAAAATGCATCATTGATCTGTGGGGGGAAGTTCAACAGCGTGTAAACAGCTTGGGTTGGAACATTCAATTCAGCTAATGAATCGTTCCAGTCACCGAGTTCATTTGTAAGGCATGGTAACTGTTAAGTCGTTGATGAAAATGCATCCGTAGGAGGAAATTCAACAGCCTGCATGTAGCGGGGTGGGTTAGAACTTTGAATTCAATAGGGCCTATATGAGAGAGAGGGGGGGGGGGATGGAGAGAGAGAGAGAGATTCAAATGGTTTATTTGACCTGGGCGAGTGCTCCTATTAACATACACAACACGGTACACAAAAATAATGTACATATAACAGAGAGACAGACAGACAGACACAGACAGACAGACAGACAGACAGACAGACAGACAGACAGACAGACAGACAGACAGACAGACAGACAGGGTGAGACAGAGAGACGGAGACACAGACAGACACACACAGAGAGAGTCAACGTGTGTGTGCATGCGCGCTATTTTTCCTTGCACCAATCACTTTTTACGCTGATGGCTAGCTGAGTTAGTTGGGATTTTTTACATCCTGTCGTTGCGTACAAAAACGCAAGCAGCTAGATATTAGAAAAAGAGACCTGTACTTTCACAGATTCCAACCAGTCGGACTTTCTATTCAGGAAATACAGAACTACCTCAACGTGCTACTGTGTGTAAACTGTCCATGGCCTGCTAGGAAGTTGAGTCCAGGGGGCATCAAGCACGTGATACACTTCATCTTTCAATACTGGCGAAAGTTCGAAAAGTAGGCAATGGTTAAATCCTGGGAAAATGGTGTAAAATCCTGAATTAATTTCCATGCCGACGTGTGCATTTGTTTACCACAACCAGAGTTTGATTTAGCCGGAAACGTGTAATCAAACCCGTTATGTTGACCGTACTGGTTTCCTTTCTTTCTCCCTGCAGCAAACACTTACATCGAGTTGTAAAATCGCCGTCGTTGTATAACGTATCATGTGGCAGTGCAGCTTCTTTGCTCTAGCTAGTTACGCGTGAATACATACACGGCCACGCTCATTTTTCGCCACTGTTCTCGGCCGGTTTAACCCAAGAAGCGGCCTTGTTCGCGACAGAGCTCAGGAGCTGTGTGAAAGTCGAGGTGGCCGTCCTGGGCTCCGCGTCCCTAATAGTCCTTATGGTCTCTGTGGACGTAAAGCAACACGGAACTTGTTCGCGACAGAGCTGTGTGGAAGTCGAGGTGGCCGTCCTGGGTTCCCCGTCCCTAATAGTCCTTATGATCTCTGTGGATGTAAAGCGTGAACTTGTTCGCGACAGAGCTGTGTGAAAGTTGAGGTGGCCGTCGAGAGCTCCCCGACCCCTCATAGTCCGTACGGTCTCCGTGGTCGTAAAGCAACAATGAACTTGAACTTGTTCGCGATATGCCATGCGGTATACTGCACACGCTGGGTACATCCCGGTGATTCGGAAAGTGGCATTCTGAACTCATAAAGCGAACATGGTCGAAACAAATGTCAAAGGTCCCGTTTTATTTTCATTTCACTGTCAACTTTTTGTGGTCGGCAGGCACAATACAATTCCTGAATATGTCTGAAGACAAAAGACGCCTACATAACTGTATTATAATGGTATCTGTGGATCATCACAAATAAAGTTCAGGTTCTCTTTTACCCAATACAGTCACACTAAACACATGGTTGAATCCACAAAGTTATCTTTATTGCTAATAAGACATAGGCATATAATATCTGGCCCAGAGGAACAAGTGATGTCTATGGAAGCAGGCACAAAGGAGCAAGTGAGCAGACCACGTGTGTGTATAGCAGTAAATAGAACGAAGGAGGAGGGAGAGGGGGGGAGTGTAATTCCTTTGCTTCTGGTTTTTGAAGATCTGTGAATCGAGGCACTGTCATTTTGAAAGTATCATATATATATATATATATATATATATATATATATATATATATATATATATATATATACTACACACACACACACACATACATACACACGTCTCAATAACACTAATACCTCTCAATAACACTAACAGGCCAAAGGTTTGCGTCCACTACCTCGATGTATTAGTACTGCTCATATTTCCTACCACAAACACCAAAGGACCGACACCACGGTAATAGTAATACATCCGCAGACCATCAGTTTGAGTGTGTTCTTCGGTCCCTCTCGGACCAGCATGGAGAGTGCCCATACACTAAATATGTATGTCCATTTTCCAGGAGTATTCTTCATATCTCTATGCGACCGGCAGGCTTGATCATTATGACCATTTCGTTCCTAAATACATTTATGTATCCCTTTTTTCCAGTGACTATGTAGTCCAATGCATTTTTACCTGTACAGTACTGGAGACGTACGCTTTTCTTTTTTTCTTTTGCTTTTTTTTCTGTCAATTTTTACTTTCATTCCCAGCTTCTTCTCTCTTTTTTTCTTTTTCCTTGCTCTTGTGGACTGTTCTTGTTGAAAATTTACGAAAGTTGTTGCTGAATTGTCTTTTTCACTTACTTCCATAGAGGTTGATTCAGGAAACTTGTTTCAAATGTCACGTACGCCAAGTTTTCGTTGAACTTTTGTTGTCGTTTTGTTGTTAAAGAGCCGTCATTCACCTCGCCATGAAATCTTTTTTTACGACATCCACATCTAGATCTATATTCAATCGAACCAGTTTTCTGGTAATGTTTGTATACTTTACCAACTGTAAATAAATTCAAATGCAGTAATTTGGCACCTCACCCACCTTCAATCCATGATCAATCAAATGCGTCTTTTAATTGTTTCTACTGTGAACTCTCCATGCTTTCGCCATCTTTGTTTACTGCTCGACTGGAGCGAGCAGACGACCGATTAGACCAGTTTGTTTCTTCTAATAAGGAAGGTTGACGACCGATCAGACCAGTTTGTTTCTTCTAATAAGGAAGGTAACTCAAGTCTTTATTACTATAATATATAATTAAGGTAACTCAAATATTTATTATATAAAATAGGCTAATCTCCTAACTTATCCCGGCAGCGAAAAACAGCCACATCAATTAAAGAGAGACAACTGCCATTACGCAAAATCATTAAAATGGGAATCGCTAGTGTCCCTTTAATGTATACACTTCCATGAATCAGAGAAGGCATCGACTACCAATTCGTTGAGGCAAACACACACATATATTTATATAATATGTGCAGAAGCACCATCGATTGAAAAACACAGGTAGCATTTGAGCAAAAGCTGCTGAGAAACAGCACACACAACCCCACACACACACACACACACACACACACACACACCACACACACCTCTGCAGCAGCATCAACACATAATCATTATATTATCTCAGTAAAAAATTAAGAAACAAAAACACACACACACATGCGCACACGCACACACCAGATATTTATCTATGCAGCAGCATCAACAAACAAAATATACTGTCAAATCCAAGTATCAACTGTTGAAAAACAAAACCCTCCCATACAGTCCAGCACTGGCACCCGACAAATTGCACAGTCCTATATTGGTGAGGAGCACTTCATAAATTACAAATTTCATGATTTTCAGGGACCTGCCCTCTCTTGGGTAACTATACCACAGTTGTACTCATACCCCACTCACACCCGTCAGGAAAACTTTCCATATAAGGAAGGTAACTCAAATCTTTATTATTGTAATATATAACTAAGGTAACCCATAAAAAAAATCTCTTGTTTACTTGTGGTGGGTGGATCATTTCACATGAATGCAAGACCAGAGTGAATGGATAACGTTGTGTATAGTTATCAAGGGTATGTGGACATTAATTAAGTAGTCAAGAATGCATTATAAAAATAAAAAACTTAAAAGGCGGGGGAGATAAGATCCAACAAAGTTGTTCCTGTCTTTGATAATGAGCACCTTCTGCATTGCAAATGATGCCTGTCCGGAATAAGCATTAGATTAGTTTCCCCAAACACGATTTCAGTTTAGTTCAGTTTAAGATGATATGATAATCATTCTCAGGAAAGCCAATCTGCGCTCCACCCTAGGTGACAGCAGATGATATTTTCCATCATCACTGCAAGTGAACTGTTACTTATTTTGAAGGTTTTGTTGGGAATTAACACCCAAGGGAGTTAATTAGTGCTCAGCATACACAACACAACTACAACAACAAAGACCTGAGTCACCTACAGTAACTCTCACCTGGCATGCATGCAAATACAAGGTACATTAACTCCACCAGAGGTACATCCTTTTGTTTGGAATCAGTCAATTCAGCCAGTCTTTTGCTCCACTGCTATGCTTTAGTGTGTGACGAAAACGTGGCAGTCACTCTTAGGGTTTTTGTGTGGAATATTTATTTGTTATGTTCTGATTAGCTGAGGTGGGTGGATGATTGGCAGTCTGGAACCCTCTCAGTTTGCTTTCAATTTGGGTGGTTGTGCGAGAGCCCCAACAGTTCCATGGTCTTTTCCCTCATCTTGAACTTCTGAACTTTCCCTGTCACTGTCATGGGAAATTCCTCCACAAACAGGAAGTGGCACGGCACTTTGAAACGAGCCAGCTGGAACAACAAAACACAAATTTGCAGAATACTCAGTAAAACAATACGTGCGCAGCAATGAAAAACCACACAAGGCAAAGGGTTAAAAACAAGTCTAAAGCAGTTTATTGCTGGTATGTACACTTATGTGCATGCACACACATACTCTATGTTTATCCTGGAGTGACACCATATGGTAGAGGGGACACTAAAATTCAGTAACTAACTACAGTCTAAGACTCTCTTACACAGCTGCTAACCAGCTCACTCACACAACTGCACATATATACAGACACCTATATATTAAACAACAACACCCCTCTTTTAAGTTGGTCATTTCTTGGCTTTTGATGTCCCGACAACCTCACAGGGTCACCACAGGACAAAGCACACATTCAAAATTATTTTACACCAGTCCAAAACACAAGTCACCAAATCACAACTCTGTATAAATGACTGGATACAATGTCAAAAAACAACAACCATCTATCTATCTAACAATCCACAATAACACATGTTTTGATAGCTTTTTTTCTTTTTTTAATATTTCATTGGCACACACCATGGGAACCTGCTAAGTCGCTTATGACAATGAGCAGGGTAACCTATTTTATTCCAGGGGGCCCACATGGGGAAACTGCATAAGCCAAAACTAATGCAGTTAAAAAGTAGGGAGAGGATTTGGAAAAAATGAAGGTGAATGGACTGGACTAAAAAGGTAGAAATTAGGACATGGAAGAAGTTCCTGGCAGTGGGCGAAGCAGGCATAGCTACATTTTGACCTTCTCCAGGCTTTAAATGGAAAACATCTGTCAGCTCTGGGCTCTCAACAGAGGGAACCTTAACAATAACATCCACATCCACATGAGCCACTTCAGATGTCTGCCAGCCTGCTTCCCTGTGAACTGCTACTTCATGCAGGGACTCAGTCTACTGACAGTACATGCACTTGCCTTTTGTTTGCAGAAATCTTTCAGCTCCTCATCGGTTGCCGTCTCCCCAGATTTCAGCTGTATCCAGGCACACACCTCTTCACCCAGTCTCTCATGTGGTATCCCTATCACCTGCATCACCAACACCATCACCATAATCATCGTCATCGTCCTTGCTACCACCACCATCAGCATCAAGGAAATCACCATAAGCATCTCGAATGGCAAATGCTTACCACTATGAGTGTTCATAATGCAAGTTCAACATTGCTCAGACCAAACTTTACTCCACGAAAGAAAATCTGTTTGAAAAAGTCAGAAGTACAGGGTGGCTGTTTCCACCCATACAGTGGGCCCTGTTTGAGAAGCACTGTGGTTAAGATGATGATGGCAAATTAAAGGTAATCATTTTGATATGTGCACAGGGAAACATCTATCTATATTCAACTGGTCAAAATGCATGAAAAGTTAAAAAGCTTCATTTTCCATGTCTACTGTAACAGTAGTGTTACAGTGTTATCTATCATTGGCGGGAGCTGCCACAAGTATCATTTTTGTCGTGACAAAAGTTTTGTCGCTTTGTGTTTGTCGCGACAAAAATGATACTTGTGGTAGCTCCCACCAAGGACAGTTATCAGGACTGCTATAAATCCAACAGCCCCTTCCTTTAAGTTTAACAATCCTTCGTGGTATTGATCACCCTGATATAACCACACTGGTTGACAGGGCGTAAAACACCAATTTACTTACTTACTCATGGTATTGCTAGCAGCATGTTAATAAAAGCAAGCAGCAAGCCAGTCATCACGTACCAGCACTATGGCCTGGCAGGGTTTTGTAACAGGGCACAAAAACATGCAGCAAATGAGACGCTTATTGGCAAACCATTACCTCCAAAACTAAAACAAAAGGTGGAGGATTTTTCTTTCTTTCTCACTTTCCACCCCTCTTTGGAAACCATTTCACTCATCTCTCCACTCAAGTTACCATTTTGTTCCCCCTAACAGTGTTTAAGGTTGTAAGGAAAGCAAAGGTTGTATGGACATCCCCCCCCCCCCCCCCCCCCCCCCAACCAAGACCATAGCTGACATTTTCTACATGGAAACACTTGGCCATTAAGACTAACTGCTTTAAATAGAACACAAAAACATCAGATTTTCAGACCTTGCCTTTGTGTGAAAACAATAAACAAACAATTATTATCCATGAAAATGTTCCAAAGGGCAAAACAACTCAGCTGAGTGTCACTGTGCGGATTTCACGACATGGAGGTGCTTGGTGGGCAGCTCACAGCTAGCGTACTTACTTACCTGTACATCCTTGACCTTGGGGTGAAGGTAGAGGACCTGCTCTACCTCTGTGGGGTAGACGTTCTCTCCACCCCTGATGATCATGTCTTTTAGCCGACCCACAATGCGACAGTAGCCATCTTCCTCCATCACTGCTTGGTCACTGAAAATTAAGGTTAATGCAACACACGTGTAACACGCACACACACACACAATGTATACACACACACACACACACACACACATATACACACACATGAGCAGCATGTATGCCCATGCAAGAACAGGAACAGCTGAAAACTACAAAGAACACAGAACTCCCATCAAATTCCACAACAGATTAACTACTTATTTAAATACCAGTCTCCTAAGTTTACCTTCTTCTCTCTTCACATGGTGAATCAGCTTCATGTCTACACAAAACTATTTAAAAACCAGTCTCCCGGCACTACCATAACAAAGCAAATCAGCTTCACATAAGCATGCAGTATACAAAACTGAATGTAAAATCAGCCTCCCTACACTACTCAAACGTACCCTTTGTAAAACCAGTGGTCCTGCTTGATGCATATGGCAGTTTTCTCCTATTTAAAAGCAGTCTCCAATGACTGCTCCAACAAAGCCTGTTAAAACAAGACACCCAAGACAGCGATTTTCTCCTATTTCAAACCAGTCTCTAATGCCTGCTCTCACATACCCTGTGTAAAACCAGCCGTCCTATTTGATGCACTTGTCAGTTTACTTCGATGTAAAACCATTTCACTTGTCAGTTTTCTCCCATGTAAAACCACCTCACTTGTCAGTTTTCTCCCATGTAAAACCACCTCACTTGTCAGTTTTCTCTGATGTAAAACCACCTCACTTGTCAGTTTTCTCCCATGTAAAACCACCTCACTTGTCAGTTTTCTCCGATGTAAAACCACATCACTTGTCAGTTTTCTCCCATGTAAAACATCACTTGTCAGTTTTCTCTGATGTAAAACCAGTCTTCAACAATCCCTGTGTAAAACCAACAGTCCTGTTTGATATACTTGGCAGTTTTCTCTTGGTTGAAACCAGTCTCCAACAACTGCTCTCACATACCCTGTGTAAAACTAGCAGTTTTGATTGATGCACTCAGCAGTTTTTTCCTACATAAAACCAGTTTTCAATGACTGCTCTCATGCACACCCTGTGTAAAACCAGAAGCCCTGTTTGATGCACTTGGCAGTTTCTCCTATTTAAAATCAGGCTTCAGTAATCCCTGTGTAAAGCCAACAGCCCTACTTGAGGCACTCAGCAGTTTTCTCCTATTTAAAACCAGTCTCCAACAAACCCTGTGTAAAACCAGCAGTCCTGATTGATATACACAGCAGTTTTCTCCTATTTAAAACCAGTCTCCAACAACTGCTCTCACATACCCTGTGTAAAACCAGCAGTCCTTGATTGATATACGCAGCAGTTGTCTCCTATTTAAAACCAGTCTCCAACAACTGCTCTCACATACCCTGTGTAAAACCAGCAGTCTTGATTGATATACGCAGCAGTTGTCTCCTATTTAAAACCAGTCTCCAACAACTGCTCTCACATACCCTGTGTAAAACCAGCAGTCTTGATTGATACACGCAGCAGTTGTCTCCTATTTAAAACCAGTCTCCAACAACTGCTCTCACATACCCTGTGTAAAACCAGCAGTCCTGATTGATATACTCGGCAGTTTTCTCCTATTTAAAACCAGTCTCCAACAACTGCTCTCACATACCCTGTGTAAAACCAGCAGTCCTGATTGATATACTCGGCAGTTTTCTCCTATTTAAAACCAGTCTCCAACAACTGCTCTCACATACCCTGTGTAAAACCAGCGGTCCTGCTTGATGCACTCAGCAGTTTTCTCCACATCCTTCCAGTAGCCCAGCATAGTGGTGTAACCCCGGGTGCACAGCTCCCCTGTCACACCCACAGGGACGATGCTGCCATTCTCATCCACCACTTTGGCCTGTCACACACAATAATGCAACATGTCCATTTTTGGTAATCAAAGGTAGACGGCACCTGTACTCATCACATTCAAAAGGCTGACAATGCTGTTTTCATCCACCACTTTGGCCTGTCAAACACACAATAATGCAATGTGTCTATTTGTGATAATCAAAGGCAGATGGCACCCGTACTCATCACATTCAAAACGCTGACAATGCTGTTTTCATCCACCACTTTGGCCTGTCAGACACACAATAATGCAACGTGTCTATTTGTGATAATCAAAGGCAGATGGCACCCGTACTCATCACATTCAAAATGCCGACAATGCTGTTTTCATCCACCACTTTGGCCTGTCAGACACACAATAATGCAATGTGTCCATTTTTGGTAATCAAAGGTAGACGGCACATGTACTCGTCACATTCAAAAGACTGACAATGCTATTTTCATCAACAACTTTGGCCAATCAGCTGCCCCTCTTTGGGCTTTTTGCATGGAATATTATTTGTGATGTTCTGATTGGTTGAAGCTGCTCAGGTGATTGGCAGCTTCTGTTCACATCCACAACTCTGTCTAGTCTCTTAAAAAAAACACCCAAAAAACAACAGTGAAATGCACATGGGATGCACTGAAGAAAGAGAAGAGAAAAACTATTATGAAAAGGCGGCGTGGGGTGTAAGTATGCTCTGAAGTCCACATATGTGTTTACCTCCACGTGGCTGGCCACACACCCCACAGTGGAGACGCGTTTGTCCACACTGCAGTCACGCAGACTTTGGAACGTCACCGGGCTCGTCTCTGTAGAGCCATAGCACACCTGCGACACAGGTACATGACATGCTTGTAACACAGGTGCATACAGAAATGACAGCACAACTGCCTCATAGGCACAGGACAACCTTGTAACACAGGTGCACATACTGCTCTTTCAATGAAATGAACGCACACCTTTGACATATGCTGTGACATAGCCACATAAGTGTGAGTAAAAACCAAAGAAAGATGAGGCCCCAATCAAAACAAATGATAAGTAAATAAGGGTGCTTTACTGCATCTAGATCAAAAACATGAGTGAATGTGAAGCAGCAAAAGCCATGGCACACATCTCACAAATCCTGAGACCAGTTACAGAATATTTTCTGCCTGAATATCCCCCAACAGGGGCCTCACTATATCCAAACTAAGAAACAACTTACTGTGACTTCACTCAGGTGCATTTTTTCCATGACCTTGCGCATGACCTCTACTGGACAAGGTGACCCCGCCATAATGCCAGTGTACAGTGAGGTAAGATCGACTGTGGGCAATTGATCATGGTTCAGCATGTCGATGAACATTGTTGGAACTCCATACAGTGCAGTGCATCTGTTCACATACACAGTCGCTAGTGTTCATGGGCTGTACCCCTGTTAAGCCATTGCACTTAGCTTTTCATAGAAGCAGGTGCACAGAGACAAAGAGACAGCTTTGTGTAGCCATGCAAGGCTGCAAGTAGGCATGAGAATGCACCAGGATTGTATCAAAGCTGAACTGCTTTAATTATAATATACTTGGTTATATTTAAGTAAAAAGAAAGCTGAACTGTTTTAATTATTAATATACTTGATTATATTTAACTCGAAAGAATTACCAGTACCCTTCTTTTTTTTCTTCTTCTTTTTTCTTTGGAGAAGAAACAGAATGATCACCACTGTTTTCAAAGCAAGAAACTTTGGACCCTTTTTTTTTTTTACAATGGATAAATTACCCACAATTCCTAATTCATGAATAAAAGTCTTTAAGTCAGTTTAAAGCACACTGTCACCAATGACTGTTGAGAAATCACTTGCAACACAGTTACAGAGATCCACTCCCTCCCTCCAGGCACACACTGGCCCAACATTGCTATACAGTTATACAGTTCTCTCACATTAGAATGCTCATTTAGGCATAAGAAGAAGAAGAAAAGAAAAAAACCAGAAGAAGAAAAGAAAAAAGAAAAAGAAAGAAAAGAAAAAAGAGAAGAAGAAAAAGAAAAGAAAAAAGAAAAGAAAAAAAAAGAAGAAGAACAGAAAGAGGAGGAACAGAAAGAGGAGGTGCACACAAAAGCAACACCCAGAGCTCTCAGTGACAATGCACACATAGTGACCTTTCCGCCTGGGCGGCCTGCAGAGACAAACCAGCATCAAAAGCTTGAGAGGGGAAAACCACAGTAGCACCATGACATGGAACTTGCAGACACCCCAGCACCATACCGAAACAATGGTACAGCGGCACAGGCATGCAGATGCGTGCTTCCTGGAAAAGCAAGTAAAAAAACAACAACACAACACTTACTTGGAATCAAATGTGGTTCAGGAAAAATTAACATTCAGTCCTTTTTTTCTTTTTCTTTTTTACTATAGCACATTTCCAGTGGCAGTGGCTGAAATGAAGCGTGATTCAAAAGAATTAACAATAAGTTGTTGTTGTTGTTGTTTTTTTAGTATAGTACATTTCCAGTGGCTAACTACTAAGTTTTAAGCATTGTACGCAGGAAGTGGAAGGGAAAAAATGGGGGGGGGGAGTTTTACATCTCATCAACTGTGGAGGGTCACCACAAGATGAATCACACAGTCACAGTTACTCTATATCAGGTTGCACTGCCTTCTTACCCTGTTGTGATAGTCCAGCCTTCGACCCACACTGTAACTGTTGTTCACAATGTTGTGGTGGGACAGTGTGGCTCCCTTGGGAAACCCCGTAGTTCCCTGCATGACATGTATAACCCATGAGAGCAAACTATGTCATTTATGTAGTGTGTACTGTCATTTCCTTATCTCACTGACAAGGGTAGCACACTGTGCTTTACAAGATAACAAAAAAATGTATATAATGGTAAAACCTAAAAAATAATAATGATATAGTTATAATATTGTATTACTCACACACCACACACACACACACACACATGGGCACACAGCAGCAACTGCAGAAGATATGCATCACTGCTTTTTTGTGTCACACTTTACTGCTGTACTGTGCAAATCTGTACTTCATAACATTAAATTTGTTCATGTCCATAAGACGTGGTACTTCAAACATGAAGACCAGACAAAATTGCCCCAAGAGTAAACTGCAGTAGATATCATAGAGGATATCATTATCAGGAATATTTTATCAAAATACAAAACATATTTGATGACTACCCCCTTGTGAATAACCTTCTTTTTCTTTTTTTTCATTCAAGTATGTCTAGCCAAGAAGTGTAATATCTTAACCGATAGCAATGGAGCAGTCAAACAACAACACAGCTTAAATTACTGCCCAAACTCTTTGAACAGTTTATTAACACATATCAGATTTACATTTTCCATGGTCCCACCATGTCACAAAGGGGCTTTTCTTCTTCTTTCTTTAAATAAAAATAATAAAAAAATCTCCCTCCTCTTCTAACTTCTTAGAACAAAACAGTAAGACTTCATGCTTTACTTACAGATGTAAACTGAATGTTGATTGGATCATCAAACTGCAGTGTATCTTGGATATCTAAAACCGCCCTGACCTCTGCAAGGCCAGCTGCTTCCAATATGTCATCAAAATTGAAAGCCCCCAGAAACTTTTCTTTTCCCAGCATCACCAGCACCTTAAGATCGGGCAATCTGGTGCAAGAGAAAAAGCATGCATGTTAGAAACCTTTGGAAACGGTCACAAAAGTGTGAAAGAATAACCTACGATGTGTTTCAACTGTTTGGATCCAGTAATAAAAATGAGAGTAAAGTAAATTGGTGTTTTACGCCCAGTCAACCAGTGTGGTTATATCAGGGTGAGTAAAAATGAGAGAAAATATGCTGAAATAAATTAACAAAATAAAAATGAGAGAAAATATTCTGAAATAAATTAATAATCTGATACTGCAAAGCACAATTTGAACACTATGTCCTAATAACACATACATGCAACAAACATTTGATTCCCAGATTCTTGTTAGTAAGCAGTCTCTCAGTCCTAACTGCACATATGAACTTATCAAACTTGTACTTGATACAATTTCACACTTAGCAATTTCTTCAAGACTGAATGGGAAAAGATGGAGATAAGATGCAACAGTTGTTGTTGCCATTGTTGTAGTGTAGTTGTAGTGTAGTTGTAGTGTTCAGAACACTCTAGGGGTCACTCGGTATATACATATATTTATATAAAAATGTGTACATTGACAAATGCATTCCACAGAGTATTGTGGGTGTGACCATTTTTTTAATTATTACTCTGCCATATAGGCAGCCACACGCCATCATTTGAAGACATGCCAGAGTAAAAATTTGGAATGAATTCTAAATTGTACATTGACAAAAACAACACCCAAGGGAGCTAATTAACACTTGGAAGACATCACACAAGCACAACAACAAAGACCTGAGTTGCCTACGGTAACCCTCACCTGGCGTGTGTGTAAATACAAGGTACATAAACACCACCAGAGGTACATCCTCAAATTACACGCATACCAGGTGAGAGTTACTGTCGGCAACTCAGGTCTTTGTTGTTGTGCTTGTGCGACACATTTCAAGCGCTAATTAACTCCCTTGGGTGTTGTTTCTGCATGAGCGCTCTGGGCCTCGTTCTGTTTCAGATTTGTACATTGACAAATTATGCATTCCATAGGGCGAGAGTACTGTGTGTGTGACCATTTTTCATTATCACACTTCTACATGGGCAGCCACGCACCATCTCTCTAGGAAATGCAAGAGTGAAACTTTGGGACAAATTCCCATGCAAAGCAATTCTACAATCAAAAACACTTGTTTCCTCAAAAAAATTACAGTAACTAGTGTAAGCTACAAGAGAACTGACATGTGGCTGTTGATGTCTCCAACAGGGTCAGTGGCTAGCTCCGGCATCAGTTCAAACAGCATCTTGTAATAATCAAGGTCCTTGAAGCTAGGGGCTGCCACCAGAGCCTTACACCCAACCTGAAACCATAATGAACATATTGTACAGACACTGGAACTGGCCTCTCACTTTCTAGCCAGATTGCTTCATCTACCGAGACAAGTGGAGCAAATGCCATTTATCATAGCTTAATGCACTTAGACAAGTGGAGCAAACACCATTTATCTATTTCATTTACCTGTTTCACTTTATTGTGGACATTTACAACAAATGTACAATTTAAAATGCAATGCATGATGTGTGTGTGTGTGTGTGTGTGTGTGTGTGTGTGTGTGTGTGTGTGTGTGTGTGTGTGTGTGTGTGTGTGTGTGTGCATATATTTATGCAAATGTACTGTAAAAAAATACAAGATTGTTTAAAATGTGTCTTTTTACATTAGGTATTTTTACAACAGTTGTTCTCCAAGTTCTAAAAATGCAATGCATGACATTTTTTTTACTGTGACATATTAAGCCGCAAATTTAATTTCTCTGATGAAATCAAATAAGCTTGAATCTTGAACCACAATGTGTGTTCAAACTGCACAGACCCAAGGTTCTTGATTATTGTTCTTGAAAACAGCCTAGGTACGCACTTTGTTTATATCAAAACGGTACTTGGACAGTCCACAGGCTTGTCTAAGGGGGTCTGCTTACATGCAGGCACTGACTGGCCAAAGCTCACCTGTCAGTCCGAGTGCAGCAAGAGATCATTTATCAGGGACGCTACAAGGGTTACCATGACATTTCACAGCTAACATTCATTAACATGACTGAAGTTTGTTTTTATAACATTTCACTACTTCCCAAATGCCACTAAAGCAGACCAAAGTTACCTTCTTCAAGGCGTACTCCAGCTCCAGCTTCTGGTACATGGGATTCACATTGACCTGCAAAAACAAAGCAAGTAAATCAACTTGTATGTGTTCACATATTTATCTTTGTGTTCACATATCAAACACACTGTATGCATAGGCACTTGTAATATATATTTATCTTTGTGTTCACATATCAATCACACTTTATGCATAGGCACGAATAATATATATTCTTCTTCTTGTCAGTCATTGATTACAAGGACAGGACAGTCTGCATGATGAACTGAGCCGTCCTCTCACAAATACCATCTAACAAAACGTTGCTTTCTGTCAAACTTACAAAGTAAAAAGAAAAACAAAGAAAAAAAGACCCCAACGACAGCAACAAAAACATGGGATTAAAGGACGATAATTTTGGGTTGCTTTGGGAACCCAAATGCAGCTAGGTGTTTTCTCTAAGGGAGCTAACTCATTTTAGTTAGGTTGAGGTAATGTATTTGAAAGAAACACACACACACACACACACACACACACACACACACACACACACACACACACACACACACACACACACAGACTTTCAGGAGCCTCAGACACTGAACATAAACCAATATCTGATGGTTCCAAAGAATAAAATAAAATTTAAAAATTGCAAAAAAGCTATATCTGGTTATTTTCTAATTTAAATTAAAGAGAGGAGTGTGAGCAATGACACAGCCGTCATACTAATAAACATCTGCTTACCACCACAGTAAATACAATCTGTGGTGAGAATTTGAGTTGCTGGGGCTGCAATGTGCTCAGGCTGGCATATGTGATTTATAAGTTATAGGGTGAGGCAGGCCAACATCCCCTTCACATCCCCTCCCCCAACACACACACACGCATAGGCACACACACACACACACACACATACACTTTGCCATAACAATCCATTATCTCAAGACTACTACCCCCCTCCCCTTTAACAGTCAGATATATATATATATATATATGATAATGCTCCTGATAGTACATTAACCCACTATTTGCACCCACCAACCTCCCAACCCATGCACCCACCAACCTACCAAAGTAAATTTCACCCTTGTCACAACCCATTTTCTATTAAAAAGTGTTGTTTTTTAAATTTAAACAGAAAAATAAACATACACACACACACACACACACACACACACACACACACACACACACACACACAAAATACAACCAGCTCTGAAACAGCATATACTCAGTGATGATCCAGTCTTTGTGCAACAAGCTCCCCCCACCCCTACCCTACCTCACCCCCCACCAGTCTACACACACACAAAGATTGTACCAAAATAAGACCAGCTCTGGTTGTGGCATATTGAGTGATGACCCAGTCACAGCAACTCCTTCCCCCCCACCCACCCCCACCCCAAAGATCGTATAAAAATAAGACCAACTCTGGCTGTCGTGTATTGAGTGATGACCCATTCTTCACACAGTAAGCTCCTTCCCCCTAGCCCCCACCAGTCTACACATACAAAGATTGTACCTGAAAAAGACCAACTCTATCTGTGGCATATTGAATGATAACCTAGTCATTTCACAGCAAAGCTCTTACCAAGTGATGACCCAGTCTTCACACAGCAAGCTCCTTCCCCCTACACCCAGTCATTGCACAGCAAGCTCCTTCTCCCTACCTGCGCCAGCCTACACACACACAAAGCTCCTACCAAAATAAGACCAGCTATGGCTGTGGCGTATTGAGTGACACATACACAAAGATTGTACCAAAATATGAGTGATGCTCCTCCCCCCCCCCCCCCACCACCACACACACACACAAAGATTGTACGAAAAATATGACCAACTCTGGCTGTGGCATATTGAGTGATGACCCAGTCTTCGCACAGCAAACTCCTTCCCCCTGCCCCTCACCAGTCTACACACACACAAAGCTCTTACCAAAATAAGACCAACTCTGGCTGCGGCATATATATGGCTGTGGCATATTGAGTAATGCTCCTCCCCCCCATCCCCACCCCTGCCCCACACACACACAAAGATTGTACAAAAATAGGACCAACTCTGGCTGTGGCGTACTGAGTGATGACCCAGTCTTCACACAGCAAGCTCCTTCCCCCTGCCCCTCACCAGTCTACACACACACAAAGCTCTTACCAAAATAAGACCAGCTCTGGCTGTGGCATATTGAGTGATGACCCATTCTTTGCAGTTAGGTGCCCACATTCCCACACGGTCGCCTTTCTTCAAACCAAGGGACAGTAATGCTGCTGCCAGCCGATCTGCCTGTTGACAAGAAACCAAAGAGAAGAACAAATGGCAATATCAACAACAGTTCATTATTTTTCATTGTGAGCATTATGGGGTAGTTTTGTATATATATATGCTTCTGGAAAGACATACCTCATTTTAGAAAATGTTGACACAAGTCCCTGTTTGTTAATGTTATCTGTTTAACAATAATTACGTGTCTGCAGGTGTGTGTGTGCGTGCGTGCGTGTGTGTGTGTGTGTATGTGTGTGAGTGTGTGTGTGCGTGGGTAGGTGCTTAGATTAGTATTTTCAGGTTTTAAAAAAAGTGCTATTTATTGACCCCTTCACTGCCACAGCCTGTAAATTTTTCAGGCTGAAAGATGTTCAGAAGCGCCTGCAAACAGTATATTTTACTGTCCTATAAGATCTGTTTTCAATGCTATGCATTTTGATGAAAATCCTTTCATATGCCAGTGCAAAAAAGAAGACAAAAAGGCTTAAGGCTTTCAAATTTTGCACTTTTATGGGTCATTTTCAAATGACATCATGGCAGTGACGGGGTTAATGAATGTTACCCCAAATCCCATTCCCACACCCTTCACTTCTTGTAGAACAAGAACCTCTTATTCCACCTGCGTAACACCATTAGCTGAAGGCCAGGGTGATTTTTCACTCTATACCTCAGGTGATTTTTCACTATATACTTCTCATGAAGACAAAGTTCAAGCACTTGTCCTTTATCAAATATATGTGTGGTACGGAAGGCTAGGGTGATTGTAGGTGACAACAGCCATGTCCTTGCTAAACATTATGAGCTTCTTCCATCTGGTAGACAATTTTGCGTACCTAAATCAAATACCTAAATCTACAGTCAATAGCATTTCTTAACAGATCAATCTGTTCAAACGTCAAAGCAGTGTGTGTGTAAATTACGTAAATTACTAGTTTGTTTATTATGTAACTTTTGTATTTTGAATAACTGTTCTTTGAGTTTTAAAATATAAAATATGTGTTATTGGGTACTGTGATGATCTCTGATGAGATAATAAAGTAATCTTGAATCTTGAATCAAAGGAACTCTGATTTAAGTGCATATTCTGTCCAACAGCTGGGAGCCCTAGATTATATATATATATATATATATAATCGCACCTGCGTCAGCAACTGCTGAAAAGACAGCCGTTCCCTGTCCTGATGAAACACCACAGCATCTCTGTCTGGGTGCTGTTCCACGCGGTCCTGAAGCAGGTTGCCAATGGTAACACCAAGCAGCGGCATGCTTGGCATCCCATGTGTATAGCTCCATCTGAGTTTCTCATTGGCTGCTGTCTGGCTTGACACACTTGAGAATCCAGAATAGCCATTTCCGGAAAGAACGAAAATGTTGTTTTAACATACATATTCTTCTTAACTTCACAGAAGTGAATCTCATAATAAAGCTCTATGGACAAGTGACATACTACTAACCACTTAAACAGGATCAGAAGGGGGGGAGGGGGGGGATCAGAAAGAAACACATCTATCAATTATCATTTCCCTGACATCCAACTAATCTTGTTTTTCAAAAGAAATAGTAATAAATTTTAAAAAATAAGATAGATATGACATACTTATCCTCTGCCACATTTCAAAATGAGACATATGCATCTAACATAACCTCACTGTGGATCGAATCAGTTCTTGATGACAGGGGTAGTACCTTAACATGATTCGCCCTGATATAACCCCAATGGCTGACTGGGCGTAAAACACCAAATTACTTACTTACTTACCTTATCACAATGAAAGGAAAAAAACAACGCAAGTCACAGAAATGGACACTGCCGTTAAACTTAACTTGCACTTCCAGACTCTGCTCAACGCAAGCTTGTAGCTTTACAGGGTTACATGACATAAATATCTAATACAAGTTTTATTCAGTCATTCCACATTGTTACTATAACTATTCTTTCAAAACAACTAAAAGTATGGTTTGCACTATAAGAATAAATGAATTGGTAACCTACTTATACAACTTGTACAACTCAGCACAAGCAACAACAAAAATCCTGCAAACTCAGCGTGTCGAAATGAGCCCAGTGTGGCTCTACGACAGTATGAATATTCCAACCAATATATATATATATATATATATACATATTACATATAATGTCAATATCACATTATCAGTCATTAGAATTTATCTTTTAGCACAAAAAGGACACACACACACACACATATCTAGCCTTTAACTCTGGTCATGATGTCATCTCACTCGACCCTGGGGTCTCTCCTACATATTATCATCAGTTTGTCTCACTGTGCCTGTATTCTTCAACTCACCGACTATGTTGAGCCGAGGCACTGATGGTGCGAGCAAGTTTGTGTACTCGTTTTGTGGTGTCCGTACCAACTGCATGCCTCCAAATAGTCTTACACGGTAGACTCCGGAGACGAACCATTGCTTCTAGTTATACAAATAAAAATAAAAACTTTAAAACAGAGAGGGAAAGAGAAAGAACCGAGGCTAGTCGCAACCTGTCGAACAGCACATTGAGCTTTACTGAACGCTCGTGTAACAACTTGGCTTGCAACGGTAGCAGCCTCAGCCTAAACTAGTAACTCGGTGACCACAGTGGCCATGACCTACTTTACATACGTAGACAAATCGGACTAGAGGTAAGCGGGTGGCCTCGCCATCCGCGGTGTCTCAGTCTTTTCCTACTTCTTCTTTCGTGTAGAGAGCTAGTGTCCAGTTGCAACAACACTATGAAGACTGTGACACTCGTTTAGTGCATGCTGGGTTGTTTTGGGGTGTTTCCATAATCCACCGAACTCGGACACGCGTACACAGTGGATCCCGAGTCGGGATCATGGCTGGTCCTCAAATGGTATGAGAATGTGTGTGTGTGAACGGAATGAACTTGAAGTATGCAGTACGTTGGCCTATCCACGTATCAGTTCATTTCGTACTATGCCAGTGCTATACACAAGTACACGCACACACGCATCCTCAAAACATTTGAGGTGGACAGTGAACCGACGGGGCAAAACGTGGATCTCGGAGGATTGCTCAATGGCAGAGCGACGGACTCTCAAGTTGATCGAAACGTCTCGGGTATGCGACCGGGACCATTTTGCTTTACGTCCACAGAAGCGAAGTGGCTTATTAGGGACGGGGACAGAGGGGGAAAGGGACGAAAGAGTGAAGGCTCGACCGCGGATACCGCCCGAAAAAGACTGGAGAGACCGTACGTGGACCGCCGCCAGAACAATGGAAGTGTTGAGGCGGTGTCCCCTCGCCATTGTCCAGCGACTTGTGCGCTGCCGTGCTTGGGCAGTCACAAGGACAATGTCCGTTGCACTGCTGTTGAGGAACAACTCGAAGCGAAAGAAGTCCAACTTTCGCAGCCCAGCTCCACTCATGATCTCTTCTGGGCTAACTTGAAGGTCCAGCTCCACCTCCCTCCTCTAGATCTTTTGATCTCGCCTGGAACCATGTCGCAGTGACATGATCTTCAATAGAATTTATGATAAAGGAGGTCGAGTGAGCGCGAGCCGGTTTGGCCTAGCGGTAAGCAGCCGAAGGACCTCGGTTCGAATCTGCTTCGGCTCTCCTTTCTCTTCAAATGTTGTGGTCTGTGAACACTGTCTTCATAGTTCAGGAGCTGTGTGAGAGTCGAGGTGGCCGTCCTGGGCTGTCCGTCCTAACGAGCCTTCTGGTTTCCGTGGACGTAAAGCTATATTGAACCATGCTTCGGCATTGGTCTCAGCGGCTTGTCCCTAATATGTCAACTGACATCTGAGGACATTAAGCAACACTTCATCAACACTGTCTTGTGACTTTGTCCCTCACAACTAATGAAACATTAAAATGGCTCTCATCGCTGCCCACCTTAATGCAGGTCATTCTCAGTGGTGGTGACAGCGGTGTAGCGATAGGTATATAATCATAATGACTCTCCCTCTTCCCCCACCTCCATGCCCCCTTCCCCCCATTCTCCCCGTCCCTAATAAGCCTTATGGTTTCATGCACTTACTGGAGGCCGAGTGACGTACAGAAGAAGAAGAATTTTTTTCCCCAGGGTCACCTTTCTGTGCTGACTCTTATCAGTTTCGGTATCCGTTCCGCCACCCACAACCGCAGCAGCACGTAAAAGCGGATCTTCTGTCATTCTCCGTGTTAAAAGTGCAGGCCTCAGTGGCAGTTAGTACAGCTAAACACACATGCGCTTGGTTGGTGTGTTGCCGGCTTTACGTCCACAGAAACCGTAGGCTTATGAGTTAGGGACGGGAGCCCAAGACGGCCACCTCGACTGACTTTCACACGCAGCTCCTGAGGTCTAACTGTGACACATTGACATTACGTAGGTAGGTAAGTAGTGTTGCTTAATGTCCTCAGATGTCAGTTGACATATTAGGGACAAGCTGAGACCAATGCCGAAGCATGGTTCAATATATCTTTACGTCCACGGAAACCAGAAGGCTCGTTAGGACGGACAGCCCAGGACGGCCACCCCGACTCTCACACAGCTCCTCGGAACTATGTACATTACGTTCAGTAGTAGCTTCAAATAATGTAACACTAGCGCATGGTTATAATTTATGGCGGTATAGTGAGATGAACAGGCGCTCGACCAATGTTAAACTGATTTGTTTTTAAAGGGGCACGGGGGGAAGAAAAAAACTTGAAATGTACGGCGGAGACTCCGTCGGAATGTCAAGGAGGGCTACTGAAGGGGAGTCGAGAAATGTTTCATTAATTAATGTGACGTAACTCATATTTTCGACTTTCTTGCCTAAAGACAAATTATAGTTTGTCTCAGTTAAAAAAAAGTTTGACAATAAAGTTTTTCGTGCATAGTTCTGTATGCAGATCCCAATAGCAGCACCCGTTCTTCACCTTCATGTTGAGGGTCCACGACTACAATTGCTGATCATTCTGGCGCGCCGCCTAGACACTTGGTGGGGGGTTCGCCCTAAAGCTCCATTAGTATGTTCACTGTCAGTTCAGGGGGAACTGGGGTGGGGCCGGGTAGGGCTGTGGGGGGGGGGGGGGGGGGGGGTTGCGAGGAGGCCTGTCAGTGACACAAAAGTGTTAAGCGTGGTGGCCTCAACTGTTTTCTTCGGGAGGAAGTTCCAATCCTTGATTGTTCTGGGGAGGAAGGAAGAGTTCCTGTACTGTGTCCTTGCTGGGATGAGTCTGAACTGCGGCCTGTCGTGACCTCGGCGGCACTGGCGAGAGGAGAGGGGGCCGCGAGCTCGGACTTGAGGCCGAACTCTGACACGCGTATACACAGTGGATCCTGAGTCCGGGGGTGTGAGTTTTTACTGCTTTATTTCCACGGAGGCGAGAAGCGGCTTATTTAGGGACGGGGACGAGTCAGTGGGAAAAGGGGGACAGAAGAGTGAAACCTCGAAACACTGAGGCGCCAACCCGGAAGACCGGGCCGTCACACTGAACTGGCTGCCGGGGACCGCCGCCAGAACAACAGAATGTTAAGGCAGTGTCCGTCCGGCATTGCGCAGCGACCACCGCACCACGCTGTCCCAAGTGCTATGCAGAACAGTCACAAAGACAATGTCCGTAGCTCCGCCGTTGGGAAACAGCTGAAGCAAAAGAAGTCAACTCTCTTTCTAGCCCAGCACCACCTCCCTGCTCTTGATCTCTTTTGGGCTAGCTTTTTCCGGCGTGAGAGTCCAGCTCACCTCCCTCGCTCTTGATCTCGCCTGGACTCTGTGGCAGTGGACTAGCCGCTGTGGATTTTAGTGTACAGCTTGGAGATCTGACGGCCGTCTCTCCAATGCCTCCACTGAGTATACTGTGCCAATCTCTGGAAATGTTCTTCTGAGTGCTGGGGTCCCTGACGGAAGCCAGGTGTACTCCAGCGTTCGGGCCGGACAAAGGCGGCTTTGGCTCTTTCAGATGCTGGAGTTGCCACTATAGTTAAGGCTCTCTTCCCCCCCCCCCGCCCCCCCCCCCCCCCCCCACCCCCCACCCTCTGAAACTTGACTACACCCGCAAACATACTCAGTGACTCTACTGAGAACACAGACTGAGGGAGAGCCGCAGTCACTGAGTCGTTCGATCAACTGGTTTCAGTGTCTCCACCGATCAACACACAAGGGAGTTACTGAATTAGCGCTGGCCGGAAATACGTAACACAAGTACAACGACTCACAAAGACCTGAGTCGCCTACGGTAACTCTCACTGACCTGGCATGCGTGTAAATACAAGGTACATACATGTACATAAACTCACCAGAGGCCCATCCATGGGTGAAACTGCACAGGGCTCTGACTCATCGGAGTTTGCGACCTGTGCTACTGGGCCGCCAGTGGTAACTTACTGAGCCTTGTGATGAAGTGATGCTTAATGTCCTCAGATGTCAGTTGACATATTAGGGACAAGTTGTGACCAATGCCGAAGCACGGTTCAATAATTCTTTACGTCCACAAAAACCAGAAGGCTCGTTAGGACGGACAGCTCAGGACGGCCACCTCGACTCTCACACAGCTCCTGAACTGAGTTGTGCCTTGTACCTTGTATTTACACGCATGCCAGCCGGTCAGAGTTGTAGGCGACTCGGGTCTTTACAAAAAGGTTCAAAATAACGCATATTTATTATGACACGGACAAACAATCTGCAAATTTTCGGGGAAATCCCCTTCAAGCCACAAAACGACACTTAACAGTTAAACGGTTCAACCTGAAACGATGAAAAATTAGAGCGGAGAAACATCTATTGGGGGAGGGGTGGGGTGGGTGCTGACTCAGTGAGTTCTTGTTTGCTTGTCCAGTGATTGGAAGATTGTACGTATGACCAATCTTTTTGTTGTTGTGCTTGTGTCACGTATTTCGAGCGCTAATTAACTCCCTTGTGCGTTGATCCTGCACAAGCGCCCTGGGCCTCGTTACGTTTCCGATTGGTTTCATCTCCGATTGGCGGCCCAGTGGCACAGGCAACCTCGCGATGAGACAGCCTGTACAACTTCACCCATCTCAGCCGGATTAGACTTGAAATTGCATTAAAAAACAAACAGAACAAAACAACAAACAAAAAAACCCATTGTTATAATTATAAGGGGGGCTAGGGCGGAGGTGGCGTCTGGGATAAATCATAATGGCCCTCACACACTGCGTTATGAATGTTCATTGATGAATCGGCTAAGCAGACGTCACAAGGACCGGGAAGGGAAGCGTTCAATACTTGCACGCGAAACATCCCGAACTGAATTTGTAAGCATAGTTTTCATTGGTAGTTGCGTATCTGTCCTAAACCTAAAATAAATATTTGTCGTTAATAGATACTGAGTGAGTCTTAATATTAGTTAGTTGGAGATTGCTCAAATTTATTTTTTAAAGGTTTTTGATGTGTGTAATTTAATATCAAAGCCAATTCTAGTTTACTTTGGAAAAATAGTTTTGAATTTAAGAGTAGCTTCAGACCAATCAAAATTGATCATATTTTTAGACACCGTCCCACAGTGCTTTCTCTTTGTGCGCCATTTTTGCAGCTGGTGAATGTGCATAGAGTGGTCAACACACCAACATGGACGGGGATCAACAAAGTCAAAAGAAGGTATGTGTTGTATTGCTGAAACGATGTATCTTCCGTTATGATAGTTTTACCGGTCAAGCAGGACCAAAGCCGTTTATCGATTAAAACATTTCTGCCAAAGTGGTGCGTGCTTTTCGTTTTCCTGATCTCACATGGTAAACACAGTCAGCGTGGTGATGTAAAATTGAGATTATTTTTATTTATTTTTTATAGGAGCAGCTCTTGTGAATTGTTTGTGGTACAGCATGTTTATAATCCTATATGAAATGGTGAACAACCTTTGGCAAACAGAGGGGTGAAAGAGAAGCTAAAATTGCCTATGAACGGAAATGCAATCTTCAGTGAACGGAACTTGACCAAGCGTTCACAATTGCTGATAATGAAAACGAGGCTACGGAGGTGCTCAGTCAACTGTTCACATGTTGTAATGGAAGACAGACGTTTCCAGTGAACTTGTCATAATACTTTGACATTGTGTTCAGTATTCGTAATAAGAGGAAATTGTAAAGAAGAAGCCCCCCGCAAAATAGGGCTCATAACTACGTACTATTGAGGCTGAATCCGACAGACTAAATACCTTTTTTTCTCGGCGAGTTTGTGGGAACTGCACTCCCTGACCCCGAAACAAAGCAGACTCGTGGCTCACATCACAGAACCTTATTCTGCAGATCTGTTTTGCTGCTGTGGTAGCAACCGTGGGTTGTGTAATGTTGGGCATTTCTGCACTGAACTCTAAAACTGAAAGAACATTACCTTGTGTCATACAAGATTTGTTTACTTTTTAAAAATAAATACAAGAAGGTGTACTTGTGGCAGAGTTTATGTATGTTGTTTTTACACCCATGGCATGTGAGAGTTACCGTAGGCAACTCAGATCTTTGTTGTTGTATTTGTGTTATGTATTTTGACTGCAAATTAGCGCCCTTGTGTGTTTATTTTTTTAATATTTTAGCATGGTTTAGGTTCTGAACTGTGTTACATAGATGGCATGCACAATACTTTGTGGCCAATTCCAGATATAGAATAGACCATTTGCCTCGTCTGATTGCAGCTGTTATGGTCATATATAATAATACGTCATCTCTACTGAATGTCTTCCTGTAATTTCAGATTTGTTTACAGTTTAACTATTTTGCTCCCACAGCATGTCGTATCAATCCCATGAAACACTTGTGGACACTTGTTTCTGTATTATGCGAAATAAATCTTGAGGTGAAGCACAGGTTGCCAGCCTGAAGGTGAAGCAAATTTGTTTTTTTATTTGACATTCATGATTACAGGGTGACATGAAATTTTTTGTTTCCTGGCTCCATACGCCTGTGGATTTAGGATTAGAGGAAGCACGATGTGTGAGATGACACGAAGGCACTTTGGTGTGTGATTAGCTTTTGTAATGGCAAGATATGAGGCACTTTTCAAGTATCCTATTCGTCTTTTCTGCTTTTTTTTCTCCACTTCAGTTTTGCTGATTTGGTTTCTTTTGGGTAGTGAGGTAGTTGTACTACTTTTAGGCTCTGTGTACACAATTTGTACAGATTTTTGGATAAATACTACTTGCTCTTGGACCGTAATGTACTTGGGTAGGTGTGCTGGGCTGCGTTTACATGGAAGGACCATGTACAAAACTCATATGTTGTATCTCAGCTGTTATATACAGTGACTTTTCTGTTTGTTAATTTGTCAATATGCAGTGACCTTTCTGTTGCTTTATGCAGTGACAAAGATGCTTTATGGAGTGATTACTTAGCTGCCAATGTCTGGTTCCTTTTATCTCCTTTTTTAATTTTGTTCTTTCTTTTTAAGTAGCACTGACAAAGTGTGGTAGCTCCAGGCATTTGCCATTGTAAGTTTAGTTTTAGTTTTTGAGGGGGTAGTTCTTTTAAAAATGGAGGGGTTAATAATAATAATGCTGCAGTTGCGGTTGCTGTATGCATTTATGAAACTTGATAGCATATTATTACCAAGGTAATTTACCCCAGTTGCCCTGAGGGGTTAACAAGGGTAACATTCTAACAAACAACAAATGTGTTTTGAAAATCAGTAATTTGGTAATAACAGCTATAAAGACAGAGATTGGAGTATCAGACACTGGCTGCTCTTTGTTGAGAGCGTTGCTCAGCTGCTACAGCCAGCTAGCAGTTGAACATGTTTTGAGGTCACATAGATACTGTACACACAAGCATTACATACCAGACATGAAATGACCATGCACATGCATACAGTCTCACACACTTGTTGCAGTTTGATCAGATTTGTGTGCCCTGTTTACTTAGAAACTCATGCAAGATTCTGTCATGTGTGCTGTTACTGTTTCAGATTGAGGATTGTAAGCCTGAAAGTGAACACATCAACTTGAAAGTGACAGGGCAGGATGGCAGTGTGGTTCATTTTAAGATAAAAAAGAACACACCCCTGAGGAAGTTGATGGGAGCATATTGTAACAGAGCGGTAAGTGTGCATCATAATTTTTTTAAGCCAAACTTTAGTAACTTCTGTTGGCAGGGCTCCCATTAATGAGTATTTCAAGGGGGTACCTGGGACTCCCTGCTACAACACTTAGAGGGTGCCTTGGCAATTTTAAAGTCACATCAATTTTAAAGTCACATCTAATCTGAAACAGCAGTTGTGCATAAGTATACTGCTTGCATATGATACCCTTTGCTCCTTGTACAACTCAGGTCTGGGTTCAGTTCATCTGTCAGTGTCACTTTTAGTACTACACTTGGGTATGTTGGCTCATTATGGCAGTTATACTACTGATACTGATAGGTTTATTCAAATGCCCTTTCTCATAGCTCTCCATGTCAGTATTACTCTGGTGGTTGACAACCCAGCCATCTCTCTGGATGTGTTTTAGTAGCATCCATCTGTCAGTATTTACAGGAGTTTTAACTAAATTTAAGTAGTATAGTAAGAAAGCAATATATATATCACTTTAAAACAGAAAACCATTACGATATAATTATGTGTCTGAAAGTAGCAGAAACAAGTCAGAGTAAGACTGGATCTGTTGAACAGATCAGTACCAAACAGAGAATGAAGAGAGAAAGATTTTATCTTTTGCAAATGGTGAACAAGTTAATAGTAATACAGTAATAGTAATACAAATAGCTACAGCCGATTCTGTAATTTAATGTGTATATTATGTCTTACCGCCACTCAAAACTTTAGTTGCCTTCCCTGACGACTATGGTGCCAGTTTGATTACTTTGAACAAAAGAAAGACCATTTTTGATTTTACTCAAGAAGCTCATTTGGTCTTTTTTCCCTCACTTTTTGTTTGTTTTGTTTTTTGACAGTTGAAAATTTGCAACAAATATTTTCATGTTAGAAGCCTTCACAGTGACAGCCTTTACAAAAATCTCTACTTGATCCACAGTTTCTTTGCATTTTTTTATATATTATTTTTTCAGAACCAGATGACCAAAATGTCTCGCAGTGTATAAAGCATTGTCATGACTTGTTAGTTACCTTGGTGCTAACAGTCTGTGCTGGGGTGGTTGTGTTTTGCTGATGTGACATGAGTGTGTAGTCCTCAATGTCTTAGGTTTGTCAATACAAAAGTCGGTGTAAGGTAGCTGTTGGTTTTGAGACAGAAAGCATGGCTCAATGTGGACACTTGCAAATGTAAGCAGGGTTCGCGCTCATTGCAAAATTTTGCATAAATATTGCATTTTTGGGGTGCTGTACTCATTTTAGCCACATCGCTGCGTCACCATATGCAAAATGACAACACCGTTTAAACAAGTTATGCCTTACTGGTGGATGTCATGTCACTCAACATTAGATCTACTTGCAAACTCAGTGTCATCTGGGCCGTTCAAGTCCAGTCAATGAAGGGCGGGATCTGGACAGCGAAATAGACGCGTAACTCCCCGTAAACTACCATAATTTTTGGACTATAAGGCGACGGTGAAACTTTTCCTAAAATCTTATCCATGTACCTTATAGTCGGTAGCATCCTGTCTGTGAATATATTTCGCATACTTTTCCAAAAAAAGACGATTAATTTGAAACCGAATTCTAACGAACCCATATAGATCTTGGAAGAAGATTGGTTCCCATATCAGACTGGCCAGACATTTTGCCGAACTGATCAGTGATATTTTCCTGTCAGTCGGCGGAGGACACGATCCCAGATATGGAATTTGGAACCAAGCAGTATGCCTCATTTGTCAGCGTGTAATATCAGAATTTACTCAAATGTAGAAGCCTGCAAAATCGAAAACAAAACACGCGTTGACACTGAATACGAATGAGAGAAAATGGTGGCAGCCTCGACTTCAGCTTTATCTTGTTACTAAATCCTGCGGTAGACGAGAACTGCGTTCGCTGACATCATCTGCTGCAGTTCTTCCTTTATAAATGATGCTGTGTACAATGTTCCGATTTATTAAAACTTTTTCTGTGAACGGCAAATTTACTGAACATTACCACATTTTTTGTGCACGGATAGACCTTCTTTTTACTATTTTTGTCTGCTCACGTTATAGACCGTTACTTCATTTTGGATTTGTAATGTGCATTAATTCTAGGTTATACTGTATGCATTTTTCGTGCCACTGACGCAAAATACATAATGTTTCGCGTCAGTTGATGCAAATCTCTAAAATGCAGCATGACCCCTGGTAAGGGACCTCAGAATAAAAGTTCATAGGACTGTATTCTCAGTCAGTCAGGAACAAGAGGTATGGACTTAAAAACATAATGTGGCACTTTTTAGTGTGTTCTTTTCTGTTTTAGTGCTTAAGGGATGCACATTTGTGCATTAACCTTTGCCAGACGCAGTGGGTGAAAATTCACGCATAAATTCATAGCTCATTAAATATTTAAGTTGTGAAGAGGAAATTTCATGACTGTCAACTACTTTTACCCCTTGTGCTTGCAAAAGATTATGTACGTAACGTTTGTGAAAAACAAAAATAATATTAAAAAAAACATACATATTTAACGTGCCATGCGTCCTGGGTGAAAATTCACCCATGTTTTCAAAGAAGAACCCTGCAGGCCATATGTAGTGAGTGAATTTTTACCCATACCTTTGGTAGCTGAACTTGAGAACCGACGTGTTGGCAGAGAGCCAGGGCCATAAACAGTGATGAGAAACGGGACCTGCTAAAACCACAGAATTTGGTCCAGAACCTTGGGCAGCCAGCAACTTTTCTTGACAATGATAACACACATACAAACACTCTCTGTGAGTGCATGTGTGTGTGTGTCTCTGTCTGTGTCTCTCTTTGTCTGTCTCATTCTCTCCTATTCTGTGGATGATCCACAATGATTTGTACACAGCGAGACACTACACTGAAACAAGTTTACAGGGTGCTGGTTGTCCTTTACAAAGTGAGAAGAGCAAAACGCTTTCTTTGAGTGGCATTATTACAGAGTTCGTTTGCTGATCTGGAGCTAATGCGTTGTCTGCAAACCCAGCAATCATTAATGAATTTGATTTTGAAGTGTTCTTTGTTCTTAAAAATCTAGTAAGTTTTTATTTTCATTTTTGCCAAGCACACATTCTCTCAGCTATTCATAGTTATGCTACGTTGTGGCTTGGTCACCATAACAAATTAGCGCACACAAAGAGAGAGAGGGTGTGAACAAATGCAGCGACTTGCTGAATGATTTACATAACCAGCCAACCAGTTAAACAAAAGTGTATTCAGCCAAGTGAATTGTCTGAGTGAGGTACTGCATTACACAGCTATGCCACAAATTGGATGAAAGTGAAAACCCCTGTCATGTCAAAGAAATCTGCTATGTGAAACTCATGGGTGAATTTTCTCCCACAAAGTATGCAGTGACGGTTTTACTATGATAAAGTCATGGGTGAATTTTCACCCACAATGTACACTGTGAAAGTGTTACTATGTTTAATAATACAGATTTTTACCCACTGCATACATGGTGTAAGTGATCCTCTTAGTCTTATAAAGTATGGGTGAATTTTCACCCACACCATACGGGAAGAAAGTTTTATAGCAACGTACGGTGAAGGTTAATGGAAGCCCAGGTTGGACTTTACACTGTTGTGTTGTTGTTTTTCAAGTGACATTCCCCATGTAACAGATATGTTGGAAAAGCAAAACTGCAACAGTGCAAGTTGTATGGTAATAATAAAAAGAGATGTTTATTCAGCACCCTGTTTTCCACAAGTAGAAGTATTGAGCAGTAACAATAACAACACAAATTCGGTCACACATGCAGAAAGAACATAAGCATTTGTGATGTAAGTAAGTTATTTATTAGACCAAGTACAAATATTGCATGGTTTTAGCCTGCAAGACATCTGGTGATGAATGATGTTGTCTTTTGATTTCCAGCTCTGTTGGTCTATACAACCAAAGAACTTTGTTGCCAGCTGAATACCAGTTGGCAACACATGTTGTTACTCTTTGTGCATTACTGCTTTGCGTGCGTATTGCATGTGTAAAGCAGTAGAGTAGTGGACATGAATCACAAAAGGAGTGCTCTCCTTGGTATTGCTGTATTTCAGTAGAATTTGCAATATTATATGTGTGTATTTGCTTTTACAGGGTATCACAACAGGAGCGGTCCGGTTTCGTTTTGATGGAAATCCAATCAATGATGAAGATACGCCATCTTTGGTGAGTACTTGATCCATTCTTTTCCTGTTGTTGTTTCTGACCTGCATTCCAGTGGTCTATGTGCTACACCACTGATTTATCAGTGAAGATTTCTTTTTGTGTGATAGACTACCCTGGTTGTCTGGGCTTTATGCTTCACAGCACAACAAAAGTAGGACTGTCTGAAATGCTCAGTCGCTCTGTTGTTGGTGTGTGCATAGATACATTTGATGAGCCCACCACTGTCAATTTGCAATCTCTCGAGACAACCCATTCCCATATGTATAGCAGCTAAAAGCCAGTGGATAGACCAGCCTCTCCACTGCCTAATTGGGAGGGGGGTGGAACTATGGCGTACCCTGCTGCTTGTACCTGGAGTGCATCCAGTCCACGCACACATGCTGGCACACATGGACAGGACCATGATTCTTTAGGTACTGCCACTATGTTCAGTAAGGGTGGTAACAGAGGCATGTCCTGTTCACATTTTTATTGTGCACATTTTTGTAGTCACAAGAGTGATAAAAATGACAACTTGTGCATTTTGGTGTTTTGAATGTGAGTTGACCGAGCAGTTGTTCCTGATATTTCACCTATTCATTGTTGGATTATTTTTGTAGGTGTGTTCCAACTTGTCAGTTTCATATTTCAGAGCTGCCCAGTGAAATCCAGGTGTGCGTGCACTTAAAAACTTGTGCAATTTGCCTGTTTCAGTTGGAGATGGAGGATGGTGACTCAATAGATGTGTTTCAGCAACAGACAGGGGGATATCATCATCATTGAAGGCCCCACTCCTCCCTCCACCCCCTCCCCATTACTGCGTCTCTCCCCTGGTGACTTGTGGACTCTGGGGGGTTTCGCACTGTACAGACAAGATGAGACGAACGACCAACCCCCTCGCTCGACCCGCATGCCATCTGGCTTTGGGAGATGCCACACTCACCAGGACCTTCTGTTGTAGTCATCGTGCGTTACAAGTTGTCTTAAAAATCCAGCCATCCGGGAGTCTTACAATTTCATTTTCAGTGTGAAGCTAAGTACACTTACGCAAAGCTCTACTGTATTCAGAGGAACCAGATAAGTAATTTATTTGATAATTCTTTTTCCTTGTCTTTAGTTGGATAGCATGGATACAGAGAGTGGTGATTAGCAAAAGTGCAGAGGGTGTTTAGAGTCCACTGGGAATTTTTTACCATGATCAAGTGAAATACATGCGTTGAAGTCGTGTTGTGTGTCATAGCAGGTCATCTTGTACCATTCTTCAAAACGAACATTGGACATTTGTTCATTCTAAGTGTCTGGCAATGCTGGTTATTTCTGCACCATTCTTTTCACATCATTTTTACGGGCCAAGTGAAGGAGTTGATGCATTGCACTGCCTTTAGGCAGGCAATTGAGAGTCACGACAAAAAAATGTTTGGTTCATTTCATCTTGTTTTTATCATTTTGCTGTAATAGGTATTTGTATGTTGTCATTAAATAAAAACATTCATGTCAGCATTTGCAAAGCTTTTGGTTTGTAATTCCTCTTTGGTGTTGTGGCTTAGACTGTGAGTGTAGATCGCATGTATTTTGAATATAATGCTCCTTCAACCTGAACAACTTGTATTTCGGGCCACACACCAAGCCCTGTTTGGCTCCCTTCCTCACTTTGCTGTTAATTGGTTACAGTTGTACCATTGAAGGAGCACTCCTTATCTCTATGCCTCTGTGTACCAGAATTGCCCCCAGTAAGTCCCATGCAGTCAGCTTTCTCCATAAAATTTGGATGGGTTCTGTCCTACAGGTATCTTGTACGTAACAATCAAAATGGGTGTTAGTGTGTTCATTGAGATTGTAGGCACCATGGCATCTGCAGCAAAGGACCACTTGCAATCCAGCCAGACAAGATGGACCAGAGTAGTTGCTAAAGAGTGGTTGGGTTGGGTGCTGGGGTGATCAGGTTTTGTGTTGACCAATAATTTCTGGTATCATACCAGTTAAGATCAGCACTTACCAGAAAACATTTCAACAATTGGCTGTTATTTTGTTTGACTGGTTTTAACCTTAAAAAAAGAGGAAAATAAACATGGCAGAGAGAGTGTGGGTAAGCATGCATGCCTGCCTGTATGTGTGTGTGCTCTCGATGGGGAAGGGAGTGGAGTGCTAGTAGTTGTATAGAGGGCTGTCTGAGCGGTGATGGTGATTGACCGGTGATAGTGATTGACAGGTTTCTATGAACCACTTTTACCACATTATAGATGTCACACTTGTTTGCAAAATGTTTAGCACAATCACTGGGTAATGGTGTTGGGTATGGGGAAACTGACCCCAGTTTTTTATCAGCAGGCCAAGCACAGGTGTACCACTTCAGTGTGGAGACTGTGACCCGCGTTTGTATCGGCCCAGCCTCGTGAAGCAACAACTGTGGTGTTTTTTGACACTGTGAACCTTGTCAGAAGTTTCTGATGCCAGAATTAGCAAATTGGTGCTTCTTCAGGCAGTCAAGAGTCCTTCCTCCCTCTTTCGGAAAATAAAATCAAGTAGAATGCCTTTAAATGTTGGGATTTTCACTTATTTTTTAAGCTTTGGTGTATATATTATGTAGCTTTTTGTTTGCCCCTCTGTTTGAATCTTGATGTTCAGAATTTTAAAAAAGAATGGTGAAACTGAAAGGCACATTTGCTGTGGGGAGACAGTGCTGTTTTTGAAGTTGACAATTACATGTATAATTTTGTTGCACAAATGACTAAAATTGCTCTTCAGGTGCAGTCTAGGTGTGTGGGTGGGAAAGTGTTGAGGCGATTGCTTTTAGAGCTTTATGACACCAAAGCAGGTTCAGCATTGCACCAGTGTCATGCTTGCGATATGTTGACATGCACACAGACCACTTGCAAAACAACGATCTGCTGAAAGACATGTTCACCTGTATACAAATCTGAATTTTATTTTTACCACTGGTCATTCATGGCAACAAAGAATACTTAAAGGGAACAAAGTAAAACAACAAAAGCTTTGAATGTCTTGGCAAATGCCAACAAGATGAAGAAAAAAGTATAAATTTTACATTTATTTTCACATTAAAAAGTGGTTGCCCCTTGATTTAAGAAAAGAAAGTTCATATTCTGATTATTTCAAAGAGCCACAGCTGAACTGAACACAGGGACCAAGTAGCAGCTGCTGTATTCTTTCCAAGAAAGCCATTGCCTGTTTCTCCCACAAAGGAATTGTTAAAATTGCTGTACAATAAAAAGTACACATGTACAGGTTGCGTGGAAATTTAAAATTGTGGCTGTCTACAGCTTTTTCATTGCTCAGGAAGAGTTCAGATGAGTACTCTGTATTCAAGGCCCTGTCCCTGCCCAAAGTTTTTGGTACCATGGGGGGGGGGGGGGGGGGGCAGTTTTGCCATTAGTATCAACCATGCTAGTGTTGGGATGTTCATGTAGTCCATTTTGATTAAGGAGCTGTATAGTCATGTCGTTGCACTTACGTGTTCCACTGCAGAATTTGCTGTTGCCTTCATCATACCCCACCCCCAAAAACGACAAACAAAAGCAAAACAACAAACAAAACAAAAAAACAGTTGTACATTGGGGTCTGTTTGCCGGCCCAGGCAGCAACTTCCAAACCTGCCATTACTAGTCTACCATCCTTGGTTACATCCCAAAAACTGATGGGTGTAATTTTTTAGTTGGCGCACCACAGCAATGGGACTGGTTATGTTGTGGCTGCATATAACCAAATGGGTCACCTCCGGATGATAAGCTGCATCATAAGCTTATGCTTTTTTCAAAGCTTGTGTCATGTGTAAACCGTTTCTCAAGTCAAATCACAAAATCAGTCCATGCACAAATACAAAACATACACATCAAATTTTCAGAAGACAGTCTCCTCAATACTTCCCTTGTCAAAAAAATGATAACGGCTAGGACATGCTAGAATCATTTAACCATCTTGATTTTTGGATACCATACCATGGAAATTTGGACAATCCTACAATTTTTGTCGACCATTTGTTTAAGCAATCCACTTTATTCCACAGCAATTTTCACTCAGTAAATCTAATCTACAAAACACATCAGGATTATGGCTTTGCAAATATTTCAAGAGAAAAAATTAAACTGTACAATCAAAACAAAAATGTGGCAGGAGTTGCTGCCACATTGGGTATACAACTCGTGTACACTGTACAAACTATGTACAGAACTATTTACATTGGTATTCAACAAGAAACATGGGCAGAATTCATAACTTTAAACTCACAACTTGAATACACTCCTTCGCAAGGCCACAATAGCACCATATCTCCTCTCTTTTTTTAATTTTTTTATCTTCTTACAAAACACCAGACAATCAGAAGTTCAACATGTTGACTAAAACAATAACAAAGCTGCCTCCACTGTGTAACAGTACACTAGTGTAATGGTAAGTGTTAGAGCTAAGTAATGTGAACTCTGTGGCACAACACACGCATCAAACCTCTGCCATTTTGAATCCTGGGCTCGTACCCATACCCCTATGCCACACACTTCGCTGGCATCATGATTCTCTAATGGATCAGCAGCAATGTGGACCATTTTGCTGGTTCACAAGCAGCAGACAGCAAAGTCACCCTACACAACTGTCCCTCAACCACAACTTTTGGAAGAAAATGGATTGAAACCCAGGTGCCTCTGCTGACCAGCACCTTGCCCCAAGGCCCATCTAGGAGGATACAATGAAAGCTGGTTTCCTACTGGGGAAAGAAAACCATCACACCGTCTGCCTCCTGGTGAATGAATGCCCTGTGGAATAAATGCTAATGCCTGTATACCCCCCACCCCAGTGGTGTAAACCCATTTTGCCCGACACGCTGATGGCCAGCGTGATCCAAGCTCAAGCCATCCAGTGATACACTGGCATTGTACACAGGGATGCCAATGGCCCTCATGCACTTGTGCTGATGAAATGAGGTACTTCTTCACAGAACACAAGGGTTAAGGGCACTCTGGTCTGCATGGTGAATCAAGCTGTCTCCGGTTCCTAAAATACTGCTACTGATGCATTTTTTCGCATGTTGTCAACAGACTGCACTGTAGTGGGCAGTCAAATGCATACTAAGCTCTTTGGGCAAGACCTTTACACACACAAATATACTAAGTATTAATGCCATGCCATTGCTAGTGTGCTATGGGCAACAAAATTTGAGATCTCTTATCGGCTGCTGGTGTGGTCTGCCTAAAACACACAATGCATAGCCAAGGAAATAAAAGGGAAATTAGACTAACCAACCAATACCAACAGGCAAACAAGAACTGGCAGGAAAAGAGGTTGACATCTGGAGCACTCATAAAACTAGGTTGCACTATATCAATCTAAAGGTTACATGTTATGTCCGGTTACAAGCTAATAATCCTTCCCAAAGTGTTACTTGAAGAACATGTCACTCCAGGTGCATTCTTGTTGATTGCCCATACCCAGAAATCTATTTTTATCTCGTGACAGATTTATCCAGATGCTGCACTAACTACGGATGTGTCTACCATGAGAGAGCATGTGCCTTGTGTGGAAAAAAAGAAGAAGCCCTTTGCACACATGAACCAGGCTCTGGTCTTTGTGTTGAGGACACCTAGTACATATTGCACTGGCAACATATAGTTTGCCCTGGCCTTCCTAGTCCTGTGACCCCTGAACACCAAATGCTGTCCATGACAAATTGTCTCCCATTTTCTGGCTAGCGTTAACCGATTTCCATAAGCCTGGCTAGCTTTAATCAGTTTCCATAACCTCGCTAGCATTAACCTGTTCCCATTTTCTGGCTAGCTTTAACCAGTTTTCATAACCTGGCCAGCTTTAGCCAGTTTCCACAAGCTGGCTAGCTTTAACCCGTTTCCACAAACTGGCCAGATTAACCGGTTTTCATAACCTGACTAGCATTAACCTGTTCCCATTTTTTGGCGAGCACTTCATCCTTGTTACTGTTACCTGTCTCATTCTCTGGTGAAGTTTGACACCCCTTGTTGCTCTTACTCATTTTCTGGCTAGCTCAACAGGTTTCCATTTTCTGGCTGGCTTTAGCCAATCTTAAAAATAACTCTCAGACAGAAACACCCCTGGCAGTTCAAGGCAAAGGCATAATAATTTATACAGTGCCCTATCAGTTGCAACAGCAAAGACGAAGAGCACATGTATTTACTCAAAAATGCACACACATGGACACTACATATATACTGCAGAGAAAACATTGTGACAGCCTCTTGCTTATCTAAGATTCTTTACATTACCACAAAGGTTCATGTGCAATGATGATCCATGAATTACGTACACAGTGCCATGAAAAGTTGCAAAGCATTGCTTCATTGTTAAATGATGAAGCTGCCTGCAGATCAGACATTTTCAGTAAGTGTGAAATTTGCACTCTGCATGTGCAGGGGTCACTTTCACACAGGAAATGAACAACAAAGTAAAACATTCTGAAGATGACACCTTTGTCCCCAAAACTGGCTCCCAAATGCCCCAGAGGGCACAGATAAATCAATAAAAATGAAAGGAGGAAATCAAGAGGACTGATGAGGAGGTGGCAATAACCCCATTGTCCCCTAGCTTTTACCATCCAAATAATTGGACTTATTTTACGTTCTTTCACCAGTTCCCATCCCTGATGTAAAATCAGAAATACACACAGAGCCGTACACATACTTAGCAAAGTTACAGCACCAATGTCCAACAGGTCATGGACAAACTTCACATGATACATGTGGGACTTCTTGCAAGCAATCACAAACGGGTCACAAAAACATGCTGGAGCTGAAAAATGCAACAATGGCACCCAAAATGATTTTCGCCCTACATAAAACAGAACCACCTCACAGCCAGTACCGTTCTGGTCAACCCTTTCCAAATGATGTCATGACAGTACCTCTGTGTTACATGTGTTTATATTCTGGAAGAAGACCATGAAATGAGGTCAAAGAGGAAACCAGAGGGGACTATAAAGAGACTCTTGTACAAGAGTACTTAAGTAATGCCAGTCATAAAAATATTATAAATCTAACAAGTAAAACTTTGCCAAGAAAATGAATAAGACCAATATAAGATATGAAAAATATCCAGGGGGAAAAAAACCATAACAGGAAGAAAGAAAAACTTAACAAATGATGCCTTTCAGTGTGCCACTGGAATCCGCCATGGTACCAGATCAGCTGCACAAAAAGATGTGTGCTGCAAGCTCAGTTATGCGGCTTACCACTTTTAGTTTGAGCACTGGAGTGTACACTGCATTCACACCTTTTCCACTCAGGAAATCTTGCTGCATCAATTGTATAACCCAACCTGCTAATCCATTCCTCACTTCAAACTAGTGACTGTCCACCGCAACAATTATTTTTTAAATGTGCTTATTTTTACAAGCCAAAATCCTGCTGTTATTTTCACTGTTACAGGTGATACCCTGTCCACCCGACTGAAGGTGAATTGGCCATAGCGACAAGCTCGATGCTGGGCTTTTGTTTTGTTTTTGTCTGTCGGTACACGCCCATGTGTGTGCCTGCAAGAGCATGAGTGTGTCTGTCAAAGAAAACCTGCATAATTTTATCCTTACAGTTACACCAGTATTTTCTGACAGCAATACACTTGCAGGTCATAAACGCTTCCAAACTGAACAGTGACCCTGATCAGAACTGGTCAGACAGAAACCTGTCTGGGTGAAGATGGGAACAACAATGAATAATGCTCTTCTGCAAACAATCATTAACAAGTTATAGTCTTATAATGTTTTGAAAATGACAAACAAAACACGTGCAGTTAGCGACAGATCATGCTGTGGGAGTTGGGCAGTGAAACGCATTTTACAGACATGGATGTGGGATGAAGACCTTTTCACCAAAAATCAAAACAAAAGACGACATGCACAGTCCCAATATATCTTTACTTATTTCTTTTATTTGTTTTCTTCCCGTATTTGAATTGCAATTTTCTGGATTTCAGCTTTTCCAGCATACCAACATGGACCCGCACACAAAGAAGCATAGGTGCAAGGACAAACGCCAATGGCATGACAGACTGAAGAGAGTGTAGTACATGAGCAGAGACAAGTTCGCTGAGTAACGTTCAATCCTGACCAAGAAGTTCAGCTGTCAAACATAAAACTCCACACTTTCACTCCAGGCTAACTACTACTGCCCTGCATGGCATTCTACCAGAGAAGAGTTCGCACAGCTGGTACCAGGGGAAGCAACCTCCCTTCATCCCATCCAGCAATTAGCAAGCCCAGCTGCTCCTCCATTTGACCTGAAGCTCAAGCAGGGAAGGGTGAGATTTTGCGTGTCCAACTGTTTTTCTTGCACATATGCCAAATTTTGCCATAAGCGTGATCCTTGTCCACACAGGACCCTATACATCCGCACGCATAATTAACATGTTGCTGAATTCCAAGTGACAGATGCGATTAGCCAATCAGCATGTACAGACAAGACACCACACTTCTGACAAACAGTTTAGAATCATTACCTTTCAGTGAACTGCAATGCTTTTGCAGGACTTTACAGCAGTGGGGAGAACTCTTCCTCTCTACTGGAGATGTGTTAATACTCATGCACACTGTGAGGACACGGACAACACCTGCATCATCACTGACCAATGCATACAGCCGTCTGCCGACGCCTGGGATCAGTGCATGAAGGGTTAAAGTGCCCGTGTGTAGTGAACAAAAAGACCAACTTCTGAGCTCATCCCACCCGCCTTGGCAACCATTATATACGTTCCCACAACCCCTCCGTGTTCAGCCAAACTGGACTCTACCAACCACAAAGAAGAGTGTGTGTACACTCGCAGGTGAGGGTCATGCCCATTTTGTTTTGTTACAAAGCGTGGGGGAGGGACATCTGTGCATGCTGACTTGCCTACCTGATCCCACCACAGCACTGGATCCTGAAGTGATAAAGACGCCGTAACTAACCAATCTATCTGGGCTGCCCGCAGCACCTGTCTGACCTCTTTACAATGCCATTGGCAGGCGCCAGGAAAACTCACAATGCAAAACTAAAATCTAAAAAGTAAAAACAACTGGCTGTGGCATCGGCTTTGCAAACCAAATAAATGTCACGGTTTCACTTGTGGCAACAATGTTCTTTCATGTTCTTGCCTGCTTTGATTCACAGCAAGGCACAGATGTCCTTACCGCTCCTGTTGCAGGAATCTCTTGTGACTTTGCAAACCATTGCAGTCGCTCCTCCCTTAAAGATGTTGATGCATTCTGTCCAATAGCTTAATGCAAACTATGCCCTAACATGAAGGCAAGGACTGTCGACCCAAAGGATGTGATCTGTGTTAATCTAAAAACAGACTCTGACTCGACCAAACCAAGAAGGCAGGTCTTACAGGGGTCACTGCAAGTCGGCCACCTGTCCTGGACTCAAAGGCTGGTCACATCTAACATGTCAGTCTGATGCCATATGTTGTTGCTGGGTGTGTTGCAAAAGTCGTAAACAACTGCCTCAAGCATGTGCACAGATGTGGAGTCCTTGACGTCTGGTGTCAAAAGATGTGTTGTCGGGTCTGACTGACGCCATCTGGTACTATTGCCTGGTGTGGGTGTGTCACAAAAGTCATAAATAACAACTGCCTCAAGCATACAAGCAGGTGTGTTGTGGAAGTCCTTGAGGTCTGATGTGAAAGGATGTGTTGACGGGTCTGATAGCATGTGGTGCTGTTGCTTGGTGGGGGTGTGTCGCAAAAGTCATAAATAACAACTGCCTCAAGCGTGCACACAGATGTGTTGGGGAAGTCCTTGAGGTCTGGCGTCAAAGGCCCTCTGCTGCCAAGGAAACTGCACCAGTCCGGCACCAAATAAAACAGCAGCAGCTTAAAAGCGGTCAGTTGTGTAGACATGTATGGCGATGACGGCCACAATGGCTGGTGACTTCAGTCCTTGGCCACTGTGGTCTTAATACATGAGAATTTCTGTCTCCACAGGAGTAGAGGGTGGTACTAATACATACAGTTGTTGATGGATGCGGTGTGAATGATGGGCTGACCTCAGCTGATGGATGGGGTGTGAATGATGGGCTGACCTCAGCTGATGGATGTGGTGTGAATGATGGGCTAACCTCAGCTGATGGATGGGGTGTGAATGTTGGGCTGACCTCAGCTGATGGATGAGGTGTGAATGACGGGCTGACCTCAGCTGCGGGAAGTTCCAAATGAGATTGGGGGGAGGGGACAGGGACCTTTCTGCTTTCTGTCCATTTCTCCATCCTCAAAACAGACACTGAAACAGGGTGTCGCAGATGTTGGATCAAACTAATGATCACCCCCTTCAGGAACAGTCCCCACACTTCCACCAGAACAACTCAGTCCATCTCCATGGGAGCAGATGAGGCGGCGGCGGCAGCAGCTTGTGCTGGTGGCGACGGGTAGCTGCTGGCGTAGGAGCGCAGCTGCTGCAGAAGCTGCGTGATGCGCAGTGAGGGCCCCACCTTGGTGCCCGCCAGGCTGATCTCTTCCTCGGCGCTCAGCGACAGCAGCTCACAGCCTCCAATGTTCTGCGGGAGGACAAACTCAGTTTGCATTCAGATTTACTGCAACTCGTTCCATTTACAATGGAACCCTTTTTAAAGCTCCCCCCCAAAAAAAATCAGCCACAGCTGTCTCAAAAGTGGGGTGGTTAAAAGAAAAAGTACTCTTAAAAGAGGGATGGTCTTCCATCATGTGTTTACTTCACTGTATTACAAACCATATTCCCTCTTCTCCGCTCCTGCCTGCCCCGAGATAACCTCCACAGTTGACCAAGCATGAAGTAGCAATGGTCAATCAGTCACTTCAGCTCCATCATGTCACTGTAAGCGACCAATTACCTATCTTTCTTGGCTCCACAGACACAGAGATAAAGCCCCCCCCCCCCCAAGAAATCAACCCAAGGCTACCAAAGGTTCTCTCTACAGTAGGTCAGAACATACCTTTCCTGATTCATTTAACTGCATTTCCCTTCAATCCTCCAAAAACAATGTGTGACAGGAACAGTGAAAAAATATACTTGTGCTTTGTGTGCATGTTTTGTGAGGATAGTTTTGCCCAGATATAGCCTACCCAGCTGATTGGGCACTGAATCAATCTCATCCTTCTCTGAACAGGCCCCAAGTGTTCTTGTAACCAATACACCCTTCTTTACACAATCCCTTTCGACCCTTTGAATATGCCCAGACCCTCCTTTCCCCACATTCCATACAGTCGCTGTAACATTACAGGAAGATGCCTCACCCTTCTCAGCACCACTTCCGAGCACGCCCCACAGTCGTTGACACTGAGAAACAAGCACACGTCCTGAGCGCTCCATGTGCTCGGCGCGCGGCCCTGCAGGCTAGGGGTGAAGGACAACGCACTGTTCTGACTGGAGCCCGCAGCCAGGGGGCCTGAGGAACCGTCCAGTGAACCGGCAGTGGTTTTGCTCGACACAGAGGAGGAGGGGGCACCGCCGGAGAGCTGCCCTTCTGACACGCCACTCCCTTTCCGGTCCTGGCCGCTAAACCCGGAATTGTTGTTCACGACATCCGTGGAGCTTGCTACACCACCACTGCTGCCCCCAGCAGAATCCTGCACAGACTCCAGCTTGACGCCGTGGGGCAACTCTGAGGCACTTTTCAGGTCCGGCACATTGCCTCCCTTGGGACTGAGGGTGGGGAGAGTGTCAGCAGCGTGGGGCCGGGCAGAGCAGGTTGGCGTGATGGGAGTGGAGGTCTCCATGGGAGAGCCGTCGCTCAGCTCCACTTTGACTGCAAACAGATCAGACTGAACCTTTCACCATGAGCTGATGGAGGGGCTCTTGCATGAATGTCATCAAACCAGTTTATTAAAAAGGGTGTACTCTTTTCATACTAAAGCTACGGACTAAACTGACACTTTCTTTTTCTCTTTCTGTGCGTGTGTGCATCTGCTCAAACAAAACTTCTTCTCCCATTAACATCATTAAGGCTATAAAAAAAAAAAAAAAATGTTAAAAAATATCTAACTGGACTGCAGGACCAAAATAAAAGGTGAAACAAAATTTCTTGCAGTGTACAGGAAGACTGAAAAAACACCATTAAGGGGACTAGATGAGGAGGGGGGCTAAGCAGAGGGGAGGGGGGGGGTCCAGGGCGCGGGTGGGGGGGGGGGAGGGCTAAATTGGGAGTGATGGGGGAAGGGAACAGAGGGAGGAAAACTCCAGCATGGGAGAGGGGGAGGGGGGAATCATCATTATGGTCTACACCCAGACAGACTTCTGTCTGACCGATTCTGGCTACGTTTATGCCAGTTATCAGGCAAGAAGGGACAGCAGAGAGGAGGAGTTGAAAAGAAAAACAATGCAGAAGTCACCAGGCTACAAAGACCACAAGGGAAGATGAAAACAGTGGACGGCGAGACACTGCACAGGCCCATCGACACCTACTTTTCTTGCGGGGTTCTGGGAGGTCAGGATCCAGTAGCGGCGGCAGGTTGGCTGCCACCGCCTCTGGGGGA
The DNA here is from genome assembly GCA_018857735.1 of Alviniconcha marisindica. Lineage (NCBI taxonomy): Eukaryota > Metazoa > Mollusca > Gastropoda > Provannidae > Alviniconcha > Alviniconcha marisindica. The sequence continues at coordinate 788,723 of JABMCL010002673.1, read as the reverse complement.
AGCGGCACATGCGGCGGCCTGATGGCACCCACTCTGTCCCCCGAGGTGCGGGAAGGCCTGTCCCCAGAATCGTGCCCCGACGACGACAGGAAGCGGAAGCCAGGAGGAAAGGGGTTCCCAGGCAACCCTGCCTTGGACTTCTTCTCTGGAAAACACACACACACAATCGCCCAGTGAGCAGCGTGCGAGTCAAGTTCTTTCACAAACTAAACGAACCACGTGGGCAGCAGTTCTGTGAAGACCTTTCAAAACAGGACTTACACTGGAAAAGAAAACCATAACGCCATAAAATACCATAATAATAAAAAACTCTAATTTTATGCATGTGTACTCTACAAAAGCCAAAATACAAGCAACACTAACCTGGACAGAAAGGCTTCCAAGCCGACATCCTCAACTCCTAACCTACATGCGACAATCCCAAATGAGCAACTTCTAGTGCAAAAGCCAGGGCATGAGGAACAAAAAAACTAAATGTGAAGAATGCAAGGAACTTTGATGTGATCGACGATTATTTGGTCCCCCATTTCCTGTGCTTTCTATGTCTGTAATGAACTGGTTGCCAGCATCCATCCCGCCCCCCCCCCCCCCAAGTCAAAGCAGCCAGACAGACTCACTCTTTCTGGGCCCTTTGTAGATCTGGTTCTTGGTCTTCTTCTTCTTGTGCATCAGGGGCATGGGGGCTGCGTTCTCTGAAAAACCAAAGCAAGCAACTGCTGATAGAATCACGACTACAAACACGAGGAAGACTTTTTGCGAACGTTTGCTTGTTCAGGTAGATGCTTGTCCATGCAGACACTTTGCTCTGTTCTCTGCTTGTACCTTGTTAGGTGTGGGTCTCCAGCAGTTAAAAGAAAAAACCCCACAAAAAGCCCCAACCCCATCTCACCTTTGATACGCGGTCCCTCCAGAGTGTAGTTCATGACCTGGCACCAGCCCACCGGGTAGATGTCTGGTGACTGGCAGTCCACCCACTGGTCATACTCGTTCTCCCACCCGTCAAAGTGGACACGCAGCAGGCGGCCCACGATGCGCGTCACCGTGGCCACACAGATGAGTCGAGGCTCCATGAGGTCCACAGCCTCAATCTTCATGCCGGGGCGGAACCCATGCTTCGGTATCTCCTGCCAGACACACAACAAGCCAGCAATGCTGAATTCACTGGCGTAAAACAAAAAATGAAGCAGGTTTCGTGCGCTGACCCAGAAGGAGCAATGCTAAAAGCGTGATGCTTTTGTTCACTCACACCTCACTCACTAGCGGCAAAAAGCAGCTGCCCAAGCTGGTGAGAGATGTTGACCATTCTGACCTGGAGTCATTCTCAATGAGGTAGATCACGGCAAATCAGGGGATCAAAACTGAGGCTGGATTGTAGGTCTACGTTGTGCAGCTTACGAAACACATGAATGCCAATCAATCAACGCTGGTAAATCACTGATGTACCAGTACTGCTGTGCACCACTGCAGTTTTCTAAATGCAAGCGTAACAATGAAATCCCCTTTCACAGATTTCCTTTGACGGACAAGAGGAAAAAGGAGCGGTTAATCATGATTCAACAGGACAGAGGACTACAGTTCAAAATGAGAGCAGAGTCCATCTCATTAAAAATGACCCCAGGTCAACACTGTGTCCAATCTTGCTTTTGACTTCATGGCCCCGGTGAGAGCTCCCTCATAAATATTAAGAACGGTCCAAGGCCCACACGTTTTGCTGTGCAGCCGCGAACACAGTTGCATGCACAATCTTGCCCAGCTCTGGACAAAACTCCAGGTTCTAGTGGAAAAACAAAACAAACTACTACTACTACTACTACTGATTAAACTACCCGAATCCTTCTATCCCTCCCTCTCAGTGATAGCCACAGTCTCCATCACCTCAGTTTGTTCTGACAAGAAGATTTAGGCAGACTATACTGACCTTGTCAAACAGCTTCACAGGAGCTGCCACAGATTTGGTCTGCTTCAGGTAGTCAAACCACTTGAATGTCCCTTTGTGGCCTGAGAAACAAGTCAGTTCCACTCTCAAAAATAGGCAAACTGTATAATACAATACGCAAATGCACACACATGCTAAGTAACAACAAACTATCCATGATGATGAGAAACAAACACGCACACACACACACAACCCATCCATGATGATGAGAAACAAACATGCTACCGATCATCACTACTGATGATCCAAGTGTAACTACAAGGGCTGGTCACCCAAACACAACAGGCTGAATGAGAAACCACACTCACTTTGACCAACATGTTTTCACTTCATCTTCCCAAGTATTCCCCCACTGCAGGAACGCACTTTCAAAGCTACTCCACAAGGCCAGAAATGCACTTCTGAAGTTTTTTTGATGTACACAGTTCACACACCAGAACTCTGCTGATCCAAGGTATAAAAATGCTGACCAGCAAGGTGCTTATTTAGGTGATCAAGGGAGTAGAAAAAACAGGCACGCATAGCAAGTCCAGACGCAAGTGATATGGTAAAATTTCAGTGTTATCCTCCAAGACATGTCCTGCACGAGCTTTGAAGTGTGTGCAGGTGTGTTGTCATCCAGTGGTTTGATTCCTTTTATTCCTGTCTTGTCAGGCCTTTTTCATAACACTTTAAGTGTACACAGAACGTGCAGAGACAGCAGCAGTTTCATGAGGCACCAGCCATGTAACAACCAAAACGGTGCTAAAGCACACCACTCAAAATGCTCAAACGGATACTCAAAATGCACTGTAAAAAGCTACAGTCACTCATTTAGAATCACATGCAACAAGAGCGCAGTGAGTCTGCTCAAGAGCAATGAACAGTGCTATATATAAGAGTGATCAGCAACAAGAACAACAAAGTCAGAGAATGCCAAATCAGAAGCCACTTTTACTGTAGCATCCTTCAGCTTGTTTGCAAAATGCTTATAACTGAGCATCTCATTTTCACTGATCGTACCTTATCGTACCTTACACATACAGCGACCGAGGCTTCAAATACAACCTACCTTTTGGGGGCGAGAGGTCAATATTGTTGATCTCACAGAATCCAACAGGGAAGATGCAAGGAGACGTTGAGTGGTAGCAAAACCAGTCGGACCCAGTTTCCAGCATGGGTGACCCATCAATGCCAATCATGAGGTAGTTGTTGCGTAATACCTATTAGACAAAAAACACCGGCCACTGTCAATGCCACTCACTGCTGGCAGTGCATCTAACAACTTTGAGAATTGCTCCAGACTGTACCTTACTCCCAGGGAGGGGACACAATCTGTTTTCTGGGCAATGCGCATTTGCAGCAAAGAATTCCAAATCTGTCTTCTGGGCAATGCACATTTGTAGCAAAGTATTCAAAATCTGTCTTCTGGGCAATGAGCATTTGGAGCAAAGTATGCTATCAGTGGGCAATGAGCATTTGGAGCATTCTATCAGCTGTGGCTTTCAAAATACAACATGCAACTGCACCAAACACCTGACTTCTACACACCATTTGGAACCAACGTTTTTGCCAGAACACCTACACTGCCCCAGGCAATCACTTTAGCTATCCAATCCTACAAAGTCTGCATGGCGGCAAGTAACGTCATTTGTATCAGCTCAGAGACTACAGCTGGCAATTTCTACCCTGTCAACGAAACAACAAAATATGCCTACCTTCATAACTGTGGCGACACAGATGGCGGACAGGTTGAGGGGATCGATGGCTTCCAGCTTCATCCCCACAGAGAACGTCACACCGTGGGGTGGGTCTTTCACCTGCCACAGCACACAGCATAAACGAAAATAATAATAACAGATTATTTATGGCACTCCATCTCGTAAAAGCCTGGACACGCTCATTTTATCACACACACATAAATATGCATTGCGTCAGGTGGAGCTGCCTGTGGCACAGCAGTCTGTGCGTGTTCCATATGACAGCCATGACAGGTCACCAACAACCAAGCATGTAAAGTCCTGTACAGGTGCGGGCCTCGATCCATTTACCTTCAGGTACACAAGATGATCACTTTTGTCAAACAGCAGCGTAACTTTTTACACTGTGAAAGACAGCATGACAGTGTATGTCGGACCCAAATTTCCCACAAGAAATGAAGACAGTGATGTAAATGTTAAAAATGCAGAAACATAACTGAAGGCAAAACGTCCATGAGAAGTTGAAGGGTTCTACCTTTGGCATCATATCAGGGCTGACATCGTCGTCATCATACTTCTGCATGGCAATCTTGCTTAGGCTTGCATGGCGGTACTCTGGAGACAGAAAAAACAAAACAGCAACATGTGAATAACTACACCAGACACAAAAATATAGACATTCAAAGTGTCCATCCAATATACAGTCCAAACCTGGCAGTAACACAAGTTTCCACCAAAGTTTTCCCTAAGATGAAAGCCCTGAAGCTCCAACCATCACATCAAACTCAAAGGCAGAAGGAAAGAACACCACCTAACCCTCCTTATTAAACCAGTCAGAGAGAGGGCTTGTCCCTGCAATCCCAAGTAGTTATCCTTAGACCACACCTTCAGCCAGACTTCAGCAACACAAGCATTGTTCAAAACGATCCCAAGAACAACACACAGCCATGTGATGAAGAAGTTACTCACCCTGTGAAGTGTACAGCTTTTGCCCCATGATCCCAACAACAACACACAGCACTGTGGTGAAGGAGTGACTCACCCTGCGAAGTGTACAGCTTTTGCCCCATGATCCCAACAACAACACACAGCACTGTGGTGAAGGAGCGACTCGCCCTGCGAAGTGTACAGCTTTTGCCCCATGATCCCAACAACAACACACAGCACTGTGGTGAAGGAGCGACTCACCCTGCGAAGTGTACAGCTTGTGCCCCATGATCCTAACAACAACACACAGCCACACAGCACTGTGATGAAGGAGTGACTCACCCTGTGAAGTGTACAGCTTGTGCCCCATGATCCCAACAACACAGCCACACAGCACTGTGATGAAGAAGTGACTCACCCTGATAAAAGTGCAGCTTGTGCCCCATGGTCCCACGAACAGAATGTGGCATGGTGATGAAGAGAATTGTGAAGAAGTGATTCACCCTGAGAAGTGCACACCATGATCCCAACAACACGCAGCGCAGTGACAAAGAAGCAACTCACCCTGTGAAACGTACAGCTTGTGCCCCACGACCGCAAGAACAACACACAGCCACATGATGAAGGAGTGACCCACCCTCAGAGGCATACAGCTTGTGCGCCATGATCCCAACAACACACAGCACAGTGAGGAAGAAGCGACTCACCCTGAGAGGCGTACAGCTTGTGCCCCACCGTCTGTGACCATCCCACGTGGTGAATGAGCGGTGACTTCATGTGGCACCAAAACTCGTCCCCTTCGTCCTGCAATCGATCACCTATCCGTCACCATCAGTGCTCACACCAAACATGCAGGACACCAAGGTAGCATAATCCACACATCAAACATGTAGTACACCATGGTAGCATAATCCACACGGAGTTACTGTGCAAAACCCCTTCACTACCAGGCTTTGTGCACACCATATACTGGGGAATTTCTCTGCAGTTTATGTACTTACACTTTTTCCCCCTTGGTTTTCTTAGTTTAGTGTCATGAAACTGCCCACGACGGATGCCAGTGAAGAAGAAATGTGGTGTCAAAATTCCTTGGGACACAAAGTGTGGGTACAGTGTGGGTAATCTCTCTTATATGAGATAGTGATATAAGCTTCACTGCATTCCTGTCACGTAGCTCCACGGTCTAATGGTTAGCACTCCAGATGCTCATGCCAGCAAGTGCAAGTTCAAATCTCAGTGGAACCTAAATTTTACTTCTTTTGCTTCTTATTCATCTCCTGTAATACCACCAACTTAAAAAAATGTTTTTCCTCTCTGTGTACATATGTCTTTAGGTCAACACCCACATCATCAAAAACAGCTTCAGCACTTCCATTCATGCAGAAGAGCTGGATCAAGTGGATATTTAGCTGGTTACTGAAGACACAAGTTGAACGAACCACAAAGGAAAACAGCACTGCAGAATATTTCTGACGGTAGTAGAAGCATCCAAGGATATATTCTTAATAAGTTAATTACTTCAGGCTTTATAAAAAAAAGAAGAGGAAACCGTTCCCCCCCCCCTCCCCCCTCCATCCACACGCTTACCTTGCTGTCTACGTAATTCAGCCGGAGACGACCACCAACAATGTCGCAGATGACTGCCACCCTCATGCCTGACACGCACATCTTGTTGACCACTTCAATCTTCATGCCCCGTCTCATCTTGTGATTGTTCATGCACTCCTGGAACTAAACACAGCAGGGAAAACCCTTCTCACACCAAAGCTCAATGCTGGCAAAGCAAGTACTGCAGTGAACAAAAGCCCGAATTTGGCTCTGACCACTTAACGTGGATATAGTTACTTTTTTTATCATCTGTTTTTCGTGGGATTTTATTTTAATTTTTGGTTAAAATGAAGACTTTAACACCAGTTCTTTAACTTGCACCTTGACACTGTCATCGTGGATCAGACCACCAGCTGAGCGCAACACAAAAGGTTCAGGATGCTTATTATGGTTTACTGTAATGGGTCAACAACCTTCTTTGCACTGAGTACAGTTGATCACCAAGTAAGCCAGATAAGTAAGTGACTCTGAATGTTCATGTCGATGGACTGGAACTGGTCTACTGTGCTCTTTGCACTGATTACATGCAGTGATGTAAGACTAAACACAATAAATACAGTCTTGTAACATGACTGATGCCCTAAATTTCATGCCTGGCTATTAAAACATTCATTATCTAATACGATCCTATGAAGCGATATGTATTCAATGAGTGAAGGTGCAGCAGTTACCACTTCGTGGAAGTCTCCTGGCAGGGTTCTGGAGCCAGTCAGCCTCTTCACCAGAAACTCCTTCCAGTCATTGTACTTCGTCTGGATCGCTGAAAGTCAACCCCAAGCAAAGCTCTCAGCATGCATGTAAACAGGCCCAGGTCTTGATAATAGCAACATCCCTAACCAACAACGTTTTGCTCCACCTCTACTGTTCCAAATTCCACCTTAATCCCCCACCCCCACTTTTGGGTCAAATCTACAGGTCTAAGTTCCACTTAAATGACACCAGCCCTTCAAGCACTTTTGGGTCACCTAAATCTCCCCCCTCCCCCACTTTTGGGTCAACTCTACATGTCCAAGTTCCACTTAAGTGACACCAGCCCCTCAAGCACTTTGGGTCACCTAATCCAACCACCCCCCCATACACACACTTTTGGGTCAACTCTACAGGTCCAAGTTCCACCTAAATGAACCCCTCATCAACCAAACCCTCTCCCCATCAAAACCCCCATGTCCAAACCATTTCTATTTTCATTTCGTCGAGGTAAGTTTTCCTTCTTCAAGGGGTTCCACTGTATGGAACCTTTCCGTTGGATGCTGTCGGTATTAAACTACACAGCCCATTTTAGTCTGTAACTCTACTCACACTGCGGCGGAACAAGGGGTTTGCCGATGGTGGCGCACCAGCCCACCGGGTGCACATCGGCGGACACCAAGCTGATCCAGAAGTCTCGGGATGCGTCGTTGCCGAACCCTTCGTAGCGCATCATTGCTGTGTAGCCTGGACAGATGGAGACAATTTGTAACTGAGTGATGACACACCAAGCTGGCATCACTGTATCCAGAATGACTATTTCACTCCACCCTGCCTTTGGAAATGTATGTGTAGCATTTCACTGTCCGAGGCCATACAAATTTCCTACTGCTCTCTCCTCTGTTTGTCCTGGAGTGATTCCTGTGCGGCTGACAGGATGTAAAAATCCAGTTACAAACTCTCTCTCCTCTGTTTGCTTTAGCAATAACGAAATTACAGAATGCGTCTCCATTTCATTTTCCCAGGGCAATGGGAGTGTTGTTGTTTTTTAGATCTATCACGGTACACATGCCACAGACCTGTTGTAAACATCCAGGATTTGATCAACCAAAGATCACATCACTACAGTGCAAATGAACATCAAAAGCCTCCTACCAGCAACTTTGACCACTGAAGCAATCCAGTAGACTGGGTAGGACAAATCACAGTCATCATTGGGTACCTCCACCTTCATTCCCACACCAATCTGGTCCCAACTATCACTCATAGGCACCTGAAATGGAAAAAAGAAGAGGACATAATTAATCTGTCCTGTTCCACACTTAGTGAATTGTTTTTTACAACTTCTGTGACTCATACATACACAGCACAAAGGAAAAATGGATGTAAAACACTCCAGCAGCATAAAGTACACAATTTCCGATGAGATTTCACTGTCAACTTAGCATTGCCCAACTTGTAAAACAAAGAGACAATGAGCCAACTTACTTCTTGTCATACAGACCACCAGTCAAGAGCCAACCTGTATCTCAATTCCAAATTTCTATGCAGGTAACAAACTACTGCCTACATCATGACTGTTGTTGTCAAGCCAGTCAGAACTTTACAAGTAAGATCCTGCACACAACCCTAAGCCAGGTGACAAGTAGCATGGGCCAGAAAGCGCAATGCAGCGCGGACGGTGATGCAAGGCAAGAAGAGAGTCAGAAGGTGCAAGATGTCTCACGTGTATGAAGCAAGACACAGGGGCTGCCAAAGCTCCACTGGTGATGAGGTAAGACCCCCAGTCAAAGGGCTTGGCCTCCAGCTTGATGCTGGCGTTTTGCACGCTCAACGCTGGCGACTTGGACTTCCGCCCGCCCGGCAGCTTGCCCTGAAACACAATCAGTCGTGATCACGCCATTTTGTAAGTCACAGTCAGTGTCTGTGAGTGCGACTCAAGATGTCTGATGTGACAGGCGCTCCTGTTCTAGCAGCTCACAATGAGTATCTAGCGAGCATCCTTAAATACAATCAATCTTGTGACAGGCGCTCCTGTTCTAGCAGCTCACAATGAGTATCTAGCGAGCATCCTTAAATACAATCAATCTTGTCACATCACATCAGTCTGTATGTCACGGTGAGTGTCTGTGACTTGGATGCTTCATGTGACAGGCAGCTCCTGCTCTAGCTGCTCACAGTGAGTATCCAAGCCAGTATCCTCATCAGCAGCTGAAAGGTTAACCAGCCAATACCAGGACTGCATGTGTGATGACCTCAAAAGCCTGCTCTTTACCTTCTTCGATACTGCTGGGTTGTTGGGACTGTCAAGTGGTCTCCCTTCACGCTGCGCTGTGGCAAAGCTGCGTGAGCAGGACAGACTACAAAAGCGCTTGGACTTGGAGTAAAAGGCATGACGCACCCCAACAGAACCACACTGCTCGCACGTAGCTGGGTGGAGAGAAAAAAAGAAGACAGAAGCGCATGCAGTTACTGTATAGGCTGATTAAACATTTAGCTCTATGTAATAACACTACAACAGTTTACGGAGAGAGTAACGGGTGATGTATTACAAACTCAACCCCACCCCACCCCCACAAAATCCACAACCACCAAATGCACTTATCACTTCTTAGCTTACAGTGTTATTGTATAATTTCTATAAACGACAGGTAAAATGACAAGCGTAAGTAACGGCAACACATTATGAAGAGAAAACAAAAGGTGAGATATTATACCCCCCACTACAAAGAAACAAAATGAATGCACTTACCACACATCACAACTTCCTAAGCCACAACCAGCCTTCAAAAGCCTCCTGGCCAAACCCTATTTCAGTTCCAGATGCTGTTTTACTACCTATGTGAATGGGAAAGCCCACATGACCTCCTCCCCATCAGACATTTTCCCCTTGTTTTGCCCATTCCAATGAAGGAACTACTGTGGGATACAGACAGACAGAGACAGGTGGTAAGCAAGAGAAAGAGACTGACAGGGACAAGAGTGACAGACAGAAGGGAGGGGTAGGGAGGCAAACAGATTGCAATAAAAAAGAAAAGAAAAAACACAGTGGGATAAATCAAACTGAAGTGTAACTTACATGGTTCACAACAAACATTTTTTCTTAGGCAAGCATAAAACACATATGTATTTTAACCACCGCCACCTACCCATTCCATCTTTTCCATTCAGGTAACGGAAATTTTTCTTCTGCACCGCAGCAGCCTTGGTCTGCGAGTAGTTTGGCGGTATGAGATTGGCGTCAAAATTTTCTTCATCATCTGTGGTTCCTCCACTGTCATTGTAGCTGTCGTAACCATCATAGAGACCAAGGCTGTTCATGTAGTCATCTTCTCCCTGCCAAGGAAAACATTCCAATTTATTGTCAAAATTTAAATGCACGTAATATGAACAAACAAACAAAAGTGCCCTCTACACTCTGCTTCTTACGGGCTGCTCTGTAATGATACATTTAAAGATACACGCACCCTGCAAAACCCATGTTTTCTGAGTATTACAGGCACTTTCCCTGTGCAGTTTTGCTTTGAACTGTAAGTGCACATGTTCTGTCTGTGGAAATACTGACAGTGAAACTGACTACCCATGGCTTCGGGTCTGTATTTCCAACTTCAGTTCAACGGTATCTTGCAATGGAAAAAAAGAAGTCCTGTCCTTTAAGGGCCTCAGCTGTAAATCATTATCCCTTGAAGACAGAAATCAGAATGCAGCTGCACAAACAGCAGGGGGCAGAGCATTATAAATACACCAGGAAAACAATAACATGCAACAACAACAAAATTACAGCTGTTATACATGTATGCTACAACTGGTTGTCCATGGTACTGACACTTTCCTTAAAATTCTATCATACTCTGTATACATGTTCTGACGGGTTGCCCATAGTAGTTAGTACTTACCCCTGAACTATCACTGAACACTATACACAGAATAAGCCCTATGGCTGTCCATGGTACTGGTACTTACCCCTAAGTTGCTGCTGTCATACATATGCTCTGACTGGTTGTCCATGAAGCTGGATGATTCTTGTCTCTGGTACACATCTGAGGTTTCCAGTTCTGCCCTAGCACCTCCTGCGTCTAAACTGCTCCAGTCTAAACCAAAACGCTCACCAATCAATAAAATTCAACACCACATTAAATACACATGGTGTGAAAAGTTAGTGTCTCTGAAATACAGTGAGACATGACTAGGGTCAATGAGCTGAAGCAAACACAACAAACAACTTAATTTAATCATGATGTCAAATTTCATCCAATTTTCTAACACGCAGCATAGTTTGCATGACAGCTTGCTCCAGAAATTTTTGATCACACGTGAGTTATTACTTCCTACTTTAAAGTCTTCATGCTGTTATATAAAATCAAAATACTGAAACTGAGTACACACTACTCTGCACCTCCAAAACATTCTGTTTGTATGTTGTTATTATTCTCAGTCATAAAATAAATAGTTGATGTAAAACAAAACACATTAAGTAGCAATTATAAACTGCAATAGTACACATTATCAATCAAATTATCACACACACACACACTCACATGTACACAAAACAGCTGGCCATATTGCCATATTCAAGCCTATTTAAATACAAATCTGGCACTTACTATATTTTCACAACCCCCAAAATGTGCAGCACTTCTAAAAATATATTGAAGTGGCTGCCCCAACCCAAGAGGAGAAAAAGAAGATAACTACCAAGCATTACAAACAAAACAAACCATTTTTTAAATTTTATTTTTATTACTCTAGATATCTACTGAACAAAATGCATCGGTTGACTCACCTGTCTCTCCAGAGTCCTGAAAACAGAAGCACACACAAAACTGATAGAAAAAAGTCCGAGTTTCATATAAAATCGTCAGTTCAACTTCATGAGTTAGTGAAATGCAACGCTCTCAGCTAAGGATACTTCAAGGCCATTCAACAGCTGATACGCTAGCTCTTTCTTGACCAGCAGACGCCACAAGGCTCCGTGTCATTTTTTTTCTGCTAGTTTTCACAATCAATCATTTGATTTGTAGATTTCAACCAACAACACACACGTAAACGATTTCAAAACTTAATCTTAGCTGAACCAAGCAAAGAGACATCAGAGTTCTGAAATAAGTCTGCAGGAGGCCATTATCACAAAACGGTAAAATGTTTGTGCAAAGATGGAGAAGCAGACAAAAGAGGAGGGGCAGCAACAGGCACTCGTCAGCTCAGAAGTTTTCTAGCAAAAGAGCCAAATAACTCCAAGACCTTGTGAGTTGATCCCGTAGTTTCAAAACCTTCAAAAGTTAAACTGAACCCGTTTTGATGAAGACGGCAACTAGACAACTGCAACGTGTACACACACGATGTACCATTTTCATACTAAACGTTTGACCAACTGCAAATCAAAACATAAACATTGACATGCTGGGTGTCCAGAAACAGCTTATTGTGTTTCAAAGTCGATTGTGCTCAAACTTCAAAACAGTCCTTACAACAGCAGTCCACTTACCATTTTCTGCATTTGTGTTTAACTCATGGCGACCTTGAAATTACCTACATTTTTACCAAACTCGAACTATGTGAATCCTGCCTGCTCGCTTGCCGCAAATCTCTTGATTTGTCGACAACAAAGGCTGCTCAATGCGCATGCGCCATGACATCCACATTTAACATAACATGTTGTTCGATTGGTTGCTCATAATTAGATGTGCAAAATATTTCCAATGGTGACGCTGGAAACAGTTTCATGCTTCGGCTTACTGCATCATCCCATTTACGCATGTGTGAAGTTGTAAACTTCCGACGCATGTGGGTCAGAGTGACTTGGAACGGCGTTTCAGTGGTTTTGGTTTATTCTTGTTCTTGACAAGGCATTCTGATGTAAGATGTTCACTTGTACCCTTGATTTACTTTACAAATTTGGTATTGTTGCCTACAGATTTGCTTAGTTTAATATTCCTTACGGCCTGCGATCAGTCCTGCTGAATGTGTGTTGTGTTATTTTTTTGGTTTTATTGCACACACACACACACACACACTCACATACACACACATACGCGCGCGTATGCACAAATTCTAGACCGAAACAAAGACATTAACCAAGATAGCACAGTCCTTCTTACACTGTATTAGTGTTGCAGACTCCCCACAGCTCCCCCCCCCCCCCCCCCCCCCCCCCGCAAAAAAAAAGCAGCACAGAGAGCACACAATTATATTCTTTCTTGACAAAAGCCTTTGCCTAACTCTGTTACTGTTAGTGTTACAAAGCAAAGGAATCCAGTCCCTTTTGACATCCGACACATTCAATCCCATGCCTTCAGAACTGCATTAAAAATACCACAACAAGTGATTTCAAATTCAGTCTTCTTGCTTGCCCCCAACCACCCATCCATGTACCCTCCCTCACTCCTCCTTACATTCCATCTGTGTACCCATGTGTGTGTGTGTGTGTGTGTGTGGTGTGTGCGTGCAGGTGTGGTGTGTGAGGAATACAATGTTATGCCTATAGAATGAATATTTTTGAGGTTTTAATGGGTACACTTTTCTTGATCTTGTGGTGTCCTCATCCTTGTTGGTGAACTGAAATACAGAACTTTTATAAATGACCACAGTTATAATTAATATTATTATTATTACATTTACAACAGCAGGAATATCAATGCATAGAACACTAAATGTCATCAGAAAGAAGATGTGTCATAATTCTTTTGTACATCTTTCCCTTCAATTTCAGCTTTGATTTTTTTTTTTAAAGTCAGAATGAAAACACTATAAAAAGTATAATAATGCACTCTCTTTGATTGATTTTTTTTTTAATACTCAGAGTGAAAACACTATAATAATGCACTCTCTTCTTGCAATCTGCAATAAGTTAGCAAAGACTAATATATGTATAGGAATCAGCCAAGCCGACTGGGCAGGCCTTGAAAAAGCCCCATGATTGGCGAAAATTTGCCGTAAAAGTTTTCAAACCAGGACATGCTTGGACATAAATAATGTTCTCTACATCATTATTTGTGACACCATACTCAATCCTTCCAGCACGGTGAGGTGCCCAGGAGCCACAGAGAGCATTGTATGCGATTTGCAATTAGCCATTCAGCCAGGTATGAATTAACTCTCAATGCCCATCCCTGCATTTGGGTGTGGATTGCACAACCTTGGTATAGTAATGTCTTTGGCTGAAGTGACAGAGTTGGGCAGATGGTTCCTGTCTAATAATATTACAGCAGAACTAGAAAGAGAAGAAAAGTGATGGCTTGGTGGCCAATTACACACGCATACACACACACACGTTATACGCATGCACGCACCAGGTAAAGTCATTGAGCTTGTGTTCTTCAAACTTTCTGGGTCTTTATAGTACTAGCACTAGAAGCCAATGACTGTTACGGTCCACAACTTTGAGCACTGTGTTATACTGTTAATCTTTGAGAGCATTCAGTTTTGATCGTGATTTTACTAAAGAGTGCATTTCATTTTCAGGGCAGACTATTGGGTTTCACAGGCGCGCAAGTTCTGTGAGTTCTGCAAGTGTTGGATCACAGACAACAAACCTGTGAGTAACTATCTTGTAAATATTATATGTTGGATTTTTAGAATTTAAAAAAAAAAGTGGGGGGTTGGGGGGGGGGGGAGGCAATGTATTATTACTGTTAATTATTATGAACAAGGAAACATTTTCAGAAGTTTCTCAATTTCAGTGACTCAAATGAGTCACTCAGATTCACTAATCATATAGCTGTCAAATCAAAAATATACCCTGCCCCTCCCCCTCCCCCCATTAAACTTGATATTGGTAGATAAGGCATTTCATTTTGATAATTGAAAAACTCATGATTTTGATCACCAGTATTGTTGTGTCTGTTTTCAGAGTGTAGAATTCCATGAAAGAGGAAAGCGCCACAAAGAAAATGTGCAGAAAAAAATTGATGAGGTGAGAATTTCATGGTCTAGTCTACAGTGTGCAGTACCTAATAATAATGTGTTAATTTCAGTGACTGTTTGTGTCGCACATTTCATTCACAGTATTTGCCCAACTGTTGTTGTTTTTTAAGAGAAAAAAATTGAGGGGTAATATGGATCACATTCCCCAGGGAAAGCCAGCAGCAGACCAGCGAAAGTCTCAGAGTCTGACTATCAATATCATATATTATCTGCTACACAGTGGGAATCAAAGATTTTGGAGGAGCTTCACACAAGTGTTTTATATAATTTATATAAATATATATATATATATGAGATTAAGTTAGGTGGCTTGGCTGCAACAGGACAGTTTCTGAAATTGCCCTCGGAGCTTCACACAAGTGTTTTATATTACATTTAATTTATAAATTTAAGTTTGGTGGCTGGGCAAGGGAAGAGTTCACAGCTGGCAGGACATTTTTTATATTTTTTATCACAGTTACTTTTACCATTTCATTCCGTAGTCCAGGAGCTGTGTGGGAGTTGAGATGGCTGTCCTGGGCTGTCCGTCCTAACGAGCCTTCTGGTTTCCGTGGACGAAAAGCAATATTGAACCATGCTCACACATTGGTCTCAGTTTGTCCCTGATATGTCAACCGACATCTGAGGACGTTGAGCATCACATGAAGAAGAAGACCATTTCATTTAAAAAAAGTATTTTTTCCACTTGTTGTCCCTGTGCAGTTACGGAAGCGCAGCGGGGAGAAGGCGAAGCAGCAGGAGGAGCTGGATGCAGGGCTGGCCCATGTGGAAAAGGTACCTTCCTTTTTTAGGGACTGGCCACGCAGAAAACAACCCAGTTTGACTCTAATTTCAAGGGTGGGCCTGGGAAGTGTCAGCTGGGACTGAGCAAATCTGCTGAAAACCTACGATTGTTTTTGAGATTTTTTTCATCTGCTGAACAAACCTACGATTGTTTTTGAGATTTTGTAATCCCGCTGTACAAACCCTGCATTTTGATTTTGAGAGACAACTTCTGTGCTGTCGCTAACTTCCCTTTATGCCCCGTATAATTTCATCTTCATGGAGGTTTTCCGAATAGTTGTTGTTGTTTTTTGCTGTAATATGACAAATCAGAGGTTTTGTGACAATGTGATAAATCGCTAACACTTTGCATTTCAAGTTTGCCTCCAGTGATGCTTTTTTTATTTATTGCAAAGGTGGGAATAGGGAAAGGAGCATAGATTAAATAAGGAAGTTAATAATAAGAGAATTAATTAATACATAACAATAGATGCTTTATTTCATGTAAGGAATTGCGTGGTTGATTTGAAATTTTGTTTGTGTTTTGTTTTAGCTCTCTGCTTTTGTAGAAGCAGGAAATAAAAATACATAGAGTAATAAAACTTTTTCTGATGTGGGAAATAACACTGTTTAATGTTTATGCACAGGTCTTTTGCTTTAATATTTTTTTATTTTTTTTACTGAATGTGGAGAAGTAACAT
>JABMCL010002673.1:752500-767500 GCA_018857735.1 Alviniconcha marisindica | reverse complement strand
CAAGTCCCATCAGGAGCAGCAGGAGAATATTCTTCTCTGCTGACTCTTATTTCGGTATCCGTTCCACCCCTGAGTTGCCACAGTAGCATGTAAAAGATCCTGATTATTCTGCCAAAAGTGCAAGCGGCCAGTTACAGCTAAACACACATGCACCCCACATATGTGGCTTTGAATAAAGTGACTCAGTAAACTGATGCATGGTTGTATGATGTACACAGAACTTGCACTGAGATGACAGCAGTTTCATGTGGCACCAGCCATGTAACAACCAAACAGTGCTGTAACCACCTCAGTGGATATTCAAATCACACTGTGTGAAGCTACAGTCGCACATTCAGAGTTGCATACAACTACAGCACAGACGCAGAGACAATAACACTATAGTTGCCATTGTGAAGCACTTAGGTTCAAGTTGAGGCGCTAAACAATGATATAATAAAAGCACAAAATGTGATTAGAATATGGTACACAGACAAACAGTGTGGAAAGTGATTTTGATTGGCTGTTCACATTGTGGCTGAGGCAGATGGTATCTTGGCCTACCCAGTTCTCATCCTCTCTGGGACTAGGTTAACAAGACTGCAGACGGAAGTGAAAATCGAGGCTACTGCCATTTTCTCGTGTTCATATTTGGTGTCAGTGTGTGTTTTGCTTTGACTGTTTTACTTTCATAAATTCATACTCTTTGATATTCAAGCAAATGCTGCAGTATGCTCACAGTATAACTAAGGATCTTTGCAAATCTCATTTCTGTGTTCATTTCAGTTGAAGAGATCAGTTTGCCAAGGTGTGCAATTTATGTTAGGAGTCAGATTGACTGACAATTGTTCAAAATGCTATTATCAGTTTCAAAAAAGCGTGCACCTAATTTTATCCACGGGTGATGTGCTTCAGACTGTTAAGACACATGGTAAAATTTGAGTGTTATGAAATTAAAATGTATTACCTTTCAGTGCAAAAATTATGGCAGGTGTTTTTTTGGCTAGAATGATTAATCATAACAGACTACTCTAATTGATGTGGTAAGGCCACTAGACTCTGGGATTGTAATGTTCCAGATGTCAGTTAAGGCGGTAACAGTTACCTTTAACAGCCCACTTTCCTTTAATCTGGTATCGATACATGGAGTGGTCAACTATACCAGCATGTCCTTACCTTACAAAAGTTATATGCTTTTTTAACAAGGGCAATACTAAAGGGATAAACTCTTCAGAAATGTGCGTTTGATGTTTGTTTCGTTAAAAGCATAAAAGTATGAGCAGGTGTGTGTGTGTGTGTTTAATAGTAACTGATGTGTGACATCCATGTCTGAAAGATGTCAGTAGAAAATTTCATGAAGCAGAGGGAAAATGTTTCCCTGTAGACAAAAAACGAAACAAGAACAAGAAACGCTAAATAGAATAAAAATACAGTAGTAAGATAGATTGATGAAAACCCTTTATTGCACACAGCTGGTTGGTTGCACCATAATTAAGATGTTGAATGTAACTTCCAAAGCTTTGAATAATTGGCTTGGCGGGGGGGGGGGGGCAATGATGTTTCAAAAAATGAAACATAAAATGATAAATACAAGTAAAAAATAATGTTATTTAGACATACTGAAATTACTTGATAAAAAGTGTCTTCATCTGCAGCCACAAAAAGAGAAAATTGGAAATAACAGAATATCTGTATGTGTGTGTGTGTGTGTGTGTGTGTGTGATAACAGGGACTGTCTTTGTCAGTGTGATGAAGAAAAACATGCTGGGTAGATAAAGCAAGATGAGCAGTGTTAAGAGAAAGGGGGAAGGCAGAGAGAGAGAGCGTGCATTTTTCATTTTTAGAGAACACAGGATGCATTATTTAACTGCATGAAAGATTTCACAGTGCATATAATGTAATGTTTTGCAGGCTAAAGTTACATAGTAAGATTGGTACTGGTAATCTTCAAATGTATGATTCCCATGGGAAAAAACCCTGTGAGCTGACGTAACCATTAGCACTGAGTTGTAACACCAGCTAGATGGCCAGCCAGCCACCCTGAACAAAGCAAAAAGAAACAAAATATGTTATGTTCAGAGTCTGTGGATTCCGTAAATGTGGACTATGTTTTCCATGGTGGTACAGTTTTCTCATGTTTGTTTATTAGGCTCATTTAACACTGTGTCATCTCCAGAGAGGTACTGGCATGGACTGAGATCTCAGGAGGTTCGCCCTGATACAACCATACTGGTTGACTGGCTGTAAAACACCAAGTTACTTACTGTCGGGGGGAGGGGGAACTATACCTAACGTTACACTGTCACCACCAGAATGATTTCTGCATTAAGATGGGCAGCGACGAGAGTCGTATTAATGTTTCATTAATTGTGAGGGGCAAAGTCACAGCACAGTGTCCACAGACCACAACTTTTGAGGAGAAAGAGGAGCTGAAGCAGGGAATTGAACCAATGATGCCCGCTTACCGGTTAAATCATTATTGCTAGACCAGACTGACTCGCTACTTTTTAATTTGTAATTTGCTTGTGAAGCTTTCGGTAATTTATTTTGGTTTCACTGACCTTGACCTTGACCAGGTTGTCATGGATGCATTGGGGTCAAACAGGTAAAGTCAAAATTAAGTTGTATAATATCTGAGTGTGTTCTTATCTGATCAAGTCTAAACTCTGTTTACACATTAAACACAGTAGCAGTACCACACACATATCCAGGGCAACAGATATGAGAATCAGGCCAAGTTTTGACCTTTTCATTTTCTCTGATGTCATTGTACCTTAACTGTCTGCCTGTTGCCTAGTCTAATGCCTCTTTTAAAAAAATGTTTAAGCATTCTTTTAACCCCTTCCCTGCCCCAACCTGTAAAATTTCCAGGCTGAAAGATGCATGGATGCACCTGCAAATAGTATATTTTCTGGTCCTATAACATCTACTTTCAATGCTGTGCGTATTGATGAAAATCCTTTTACATGCTATTGTGAAAAAGATGCCAAAACGGCTCAAAAGTTTCAAATTTCACAATTTATTGGTTGTTTTCAAATGGCAGTAAAGGGGTTAATTGTTTTTGTGTTATGACCTGAGATCACATACATGTTGACAGTATTTGTAACGTGTGTGTGTGTGTGTGTGTGTGTGTGTGTGTGTGTGTGTGTGTGTGTGTGTGTGTGTGTGTGTGTTCAGGGGAGATAAATGGTGAATTTCCAGCTTTAACAGAAGCTTTGTTTTGATGGTTTGGTTTGTTTCAGTGTTGCTTTATGTCCACAGAAACCATCAGGCTTATTAGGGACGAGTGATGGTTTGTCCTGAGGATTGTGTGTGACATTAACATTCACTGAGTGACTAACTTCATTTCTTGGACATGTTTGAGTAGCATTTCTCAAACTGCTTGGTAGTACTACTAGTGACCTCTGTTATTTATAGTGTTAAGTTTTAATCATTCATACCACTTTCAATGGCCTGTTATCTATGGTGTTAAGTTTTAATCATTCATATCCTTTTCAAAGGCCTGTTATTCATTGTGTTACGTTTTAGTCATTCATACCATTTTCAATGGCCTTGATAAAATGTTAAGGTCACAACAATGTCATAAAGGTGAAATTGAACTCTTTTTTCATATGTGAATGTTTTATATGTGATTGTTAAATATGTGGATTAGATCACATGCAGACATATTTTCAGTGATTGTGGCATGTATTCACAAGTCTCCTGACCCATGGCATTGAATAAAGACTTGAATCAAACAATGACATGGGCAAATCTTCCGATGTTAAGGGTGATAACTTTTGTGAAAATAATCAAATGAAAAAATGTGAAATGAGTTAGTACATTACCACTAAACTATGAATCAACCAAAGCCAAAACAAGGCCATGCACACACATTGAGACACAAGTGAAAAAGTTGTGAATACAGGAGTGATAACTGGTGAGCTTCAAAGCTAGGCAAAACCCTCAACATTCAAAGTTTGTAACATTGTTGTGTGCTTTGTTTTTCCTGGATAGCGCTTTAAGTTTTTGTACTGTAGTGGGTATACTCAAAACCTATAATCAATACATTTCCAAATTTGGCAAGAAGTTATGCATTTTTTTTTTTTTTTTTTAATGCTGTTTAAGCAAGTTTTCAAAATTTGCTCGATCATAACCTGTGTTGGGCTTTACCTTATCATACCAGCCTATGTGACCATTTTCAAGGTTACAAGGCAGTAAGTGAAACAGTTTTATATCTTTGTGAATGTGAGTCATCTGAGCATTTGACCTTATGTAAAATGATATGAATTTGTTTTAGTATAAATATCCGCAGCACACACATGCTAATAATATATTTGTATGTTGAGAAAAAAAAGAAAAAGCTGTGGCTTTGTGTTTGTCGTGCTAAACAAACTGTGTTGTGTTGTTTCATTATTTTCATGCTGTCAGCTGTACCACAGAAGAGAGCATTGAGTAGTAGTAACTGCATACATTTTCATCTAAATTACATTTGAAAAACTCTGAAACCAAGTTGGCTTCTGAAACAAGATTAAAAAACATGAAAGATTAAAAAGAATGGTTATTTTAATAAGACATTTGAATTAGACATTACAAAGGCTGCATACATTTTCTGTGAAAACATCTTTTTTCAATGACCAACAGACTGACAATACACTAATAAACAGTGATAGGAATTAACCCCTTCACTGCCATAATGTCACTTCAAAATGACCGTTAAAAGTGCCAAATTGGAAACCCTTCACCCATCAGCCTTTTCGTTTTTTGCACTGGCATGTGAAAGGATTTTCATCAAAACGCATAGCATTAAAAGGAGAAGTGTAATAGGGCCAGAAAATATACTGTTTGCAGGCAGGTCCATGCAGCTTTCAGCCCGGAAATTTTACCGGCTGGGGCAGTGAAGGAGTTAAATTTGATTAGATTTCAGTTGATGGAGAAGGTTTGTAGGACAATCTGTTGCTTGAAAAATGTGTTTTCAGTGAAAACTGGTACATGTATTTATCATCTAATTCAAATAAGTGGGTTTTTTGTTTGTTTGTTTTGTTTTTAAACCTTCTCAGTGTTTTGATGTAAATTGTAACTAATTTCAGTCTTGAGGCACATTCCACCCATAACAGCAACATTGCGTTTGTGTTTGTAATTGTAATAATAATACTGACAGGTCTGGGAAGATGAGCTCTTGTAGTTGACCAGTCAAGAATATCCTGCACCAAATGATATATTTAGTATATCTACAAATAAGAACCAATATTTAACGCCCAGTCAACCATACTGGTTATATCATAGTGAAGATATACTTAGTATCTTCTGTGTATTAAGACGAATCATGAATATGATTAACTTCAGTGAGCAAACATGCAAGATTGATGTAGAAATAGACTGAAAAGCAAAAGGTCAGTTATGGATAATTAGAAAAATACACTCCAAGTTGACAGCATTCCTGATCTAGAAAACAGTGCTATAATCTTGCTGTTTTGCGATTGTTGTTGTTTTATACAATAGTAGCAGTGACTGGGTAGATTATGTTTATTTTTCAAACATTCTTACTTTCACAGCTGAATCATCTGAAGGAATATATTTTTGTTGCAATGCAGGAACACTTGTGTTGCCTGTTTTTCTCTCAGTTCATTAAACCCTTATTTGGATTTAAAACTAAGCCCTCTTGACCTTTATTTAGGCTGCATAATTACACCAAGCTACTAAGGTTTTCAGGTTGTCAGTGTCCAGATTAATGAGGTTCCACTGTAGCTTCAACTGCAGGTGTCACATAAAAAAAGAAGAATGATAACAGGATCAAGTACAGTTTTAAAGCAGATAGATAAAAAACATTTCTCAATGCAGGTTTTTTCCTCACATAAAAAAGAAGAATGAGAACAGGATCAAGTACAGTTTTAAAGCAGATACATACACACATTTCTCAGCACAGGTTTTTCCTCACATAAAAAAGAAGACTGATAACAGGATCAAGTACAGTTTTAAAGCAGATAGATAAAAAACATTTCTCAATGCAGGTTTTTTCCTCACATAAAAAAGAAGAATGAGAACAGGATCGAGTACAGTTTTAAAGCAGATACATACACACATTTCTCAATGCAGGTTTTTTCCTCACATAAAAAAGAAGAATGAGAACAGGATCAAGTACAGTTTTAAAGCAGATACATACACACATTTCTCAATGCACAGTTTCTCCTCAACATTCTGAAGATAATCATGCCTGCATGGATAAGTCCACTTCCATGTTAACGACACTTCGTCACCTTGTAAAATTTTAGGGCAACTGACCTATTATTCACTCATCACAGATAGTGCTTTTGTCTCAGATAAACACACATAATTATATATCATAATATGAATATCTAACTTAGTGTTTCAGTTTTGGCACAATACTGCAGAGGGAGACACCAGGGTCACAAACAAGGTAGACCCAGAAAATTACACAGAATGACCTCCCCTTTCATTCATTCCACATATCATGTCATAAAATCAAGATGCTGTACAAGTACAATGCTAAATGATACAGTTGCCACCAAAACCAAAAACCCTTCTCAAGACACAAGGTGGTAAGTGAAAATCTGAAAATGCAAAGATCTGCAAAGCAGCATTTCATCTGTCGTCAGACTGGAGGACAGTGACAAGATGAAACTGCAGAATAGATTCACAGACCAAGGGTCACCATTAAAGGCATTTTACTGCAGATCCACAGTTTTGCCAGTTGATTACAGCTGAATCTGCATACATGTGCAAGGGTTTGAAATCCCTGCAAAGCCTGCTTCAGATTGGGGACAACTCCTCAGATTGTTCACCACACAGTGTTTCATGTTGTTACTGGTGTAGACAGTAGAACTGTGCCTTCTCACACACACACACACACACACACACTGGAACATTTTGTTGCTGATGCAGTAAGTAACTGTCATCACTCAACTCTCTCTCTCTCTCTCTCTCTCTCTCTCTCTCTCTCTCTCTCTCTCTCTCTCTCTCTCTCTCTCTCTCTCTCACACACACACACACACACACACACACACACAAACTCTTTCTGTCTCTCTCTTTGTCTCTCTGTCTCTCTCTCACACACACACACACACAAACTCTCTCTCTCTCTCTCTCTCTCTCTCTCTCTCTCTCTCTCTCTCTCTCTCTCTCTCTCTCTCTCAGTTTCACTTCATTGCTGATATGGTAACTGAGGCATGGCTAAAAGTGTTACACACTGTTCCAGCTAAGTTTGTTGCAAGAAACATCTTATTTGTCACACATGCACTCTCTTTCACTTCATTGCTGATGTGGTAACTGGGGTTGCGTCTGGGACATGGCTGAAGTGTGACATGTGTCACACACTTCCATTTCAGTTTGCTTATTGCGGGCAACTGTGTCATCATTTTAAGTGTGACACACACTGTTCCATTTCACTGCTGATCTACTGTGTCATGGCATAGAGCATCACACATGTCACATGCTGTTCCGCTTTGCTGCTGGTGTGACTGGCAACTGTGTCATCATTCAAGCATCACACACGTCACATGCTGTTCCACTTTGCTGCTGGTGTGACTGGCAACTGTGTCATCATTCAAGCATGACACACATACACACACTGTTCTGCTTTTAGTAACTGTGGTGAGCAAATTGTTTACCCCTGAAGTATATTTGCACCACAAGCTGTTCCACTCTGTAGTAAGTGTGGAAATCAACTAAATATCGCTAAAGTAAGACACGTGTCGCACACACACACACACTGTGTCACTTTGTCACTGGTGTAGTACACAACTGTGTCATTTCTAAAGTACGATGCACATGTCACACTGTTCCATTTTATTTGCCGAAGTGTGGTAAATATTCCTTGTGACACCGGTCACGCTGCCCCACTTTGTTGCTGGGGTAATTCAGTGATGTCACATCGCTAAAGCATGACAGGCCTCATACACTGTTCCACTTGATGGCACTGTGACAGATGAGGAGGTAAACAGTGGCCGTCAGTGTCGTCACTAGCATCATAGGGAAGCCCACCCTGAAATCACAAAATGTGACATATATGTAATATCTTAAAGCGCTCAGTGATTCTCTCTCTCTCTCTCTCTCTCTCTCTCTCTCTCTCTCTCTCTCTCTCTCTCTCTCTCTCTCTCTCTCTCTCCCTCCACTGACCTACAACAACAAAAAAGGAAAGATGAGGAATTCTTAAGTAAGATTTATCAGCACTCTAGCTTAATTATAACGGTCCATTTGAAGACCTCACAACATTAAAGTCTAAGGTTAATTAATTGGTCTTTATATGGTCGTTAATAAATGCGCCTGTTTTGGGTCTTACTTTAGAATGCTCAAAGAACTAACAATGTCTGACATGTACAATGTCTGGTTGTATCAATGACACTGGGTCTGAGGAGTTGAAAATGTTGGTTAAAAAGAGCGGCTCACTTGAAGAACTGCTTGAAACTGATGCTGTAGCCGTGCTGCTCAGCTATCCCAGCACACACCACGTTGGCCGATGCTCCAATCAGCGTCCCATTACCTGGCAACCATTGAAGAGAACAGACTGAACATATTACCTGGCAACCATTGTAGAGAACAGACTGAACTTATTACCTGGCAACTATTGTAGAGAACAGCCTGAACATATTACCTGGCAACCATTGTAAAGAACAGCCTGAACATATTACCTGGCAACCTTAGAACATATTACCTGGCAACCATTGTAGAGAACAGACTGAACTCATTACCTGGCAACCATTGTAGAGAACAGACTGAACTCATTACCTGGCAACCATTGTAGAGAACAGACTGAACATTTTACAAGGGTATGAAAGTATTTCAAAAGAGGTCTTGCTTGCTTGGCAAAATAATTAACCAATACTGTGCTATTAAATGCGTCTACCGTCATCAAACAATGATCTGATGAAAACGCATGCAGCTGTACAAAATCTTCTGAATCTGTGCCTGTGACCCTCTTCCTGGAGGTACGTGATTGTGACGTAACTGTCACCCTTAAAGAGGCAGCTTCCAGGGCCTGTTCCTTAATACTTCATTTCTTCCCAGTGTGCATCACAGCATAACCAAGGTTTCCCACCACAGACCGATTATTCCGTGATGGAGGTTATGCCAGTCATGTTATTTTGAACGTGTAAGATGCAAGTGCATTGACTTCCCAGACAGGATGTGACTATACTGACTGACCTCCCACACATATGAGTGTACTGACTGACAAGCTGTGAGTGTACTGATCTTTCAGACAGGATGTAAGTATACTGACCTCTCAGGATGTTAGTGTACTGACTGACCTCCCAGACAGGATGTAAGTGTACTAACAGGACATTAGTGTTCAGACTGACCTCCCAGACAGGATGTAAGTGTACTGACTGACCTCCCAGACAGGCTGTAAGTGTATTGACTAACAGGACGTTAGTATACTGACTGACTTCCCAGACGGGATGTATATGTGCTGACTGACCTCCCAGACAGGATGTAAGTGTACTGACTGACCTCCCAGACAGGATGTAAGTGTACTGATTGACCTCCCAGGCAGGATGTAAGTGTACTGACTAACAGGACGTTAGTATACTGACTGACTTCCCAGACGGGATGTATATGTGCTGACTGACCTCCCAGACAAGATGCGAGTGTACTGACTGACCTCCCAGACAGGATGTGAGTGTACTGACTGACATCCCAAAGAAGATGTGAGTGTGCTGGCAGATAGGAGGTAAGTGTACTGACCTCCCAGACAGGTCCCGAAGGCCAAGGCGACGACCAGAGGGAGAAGGTCCAGGCCGACTTCCTTGTCTTCACTCAGTTGTTGGAGCACAGGGATCTGATGACACGTCAGACCTCAATCATGGAGAACGACATCATATGGAGGGATGGAGGGATGGGGGGTGGAGAGGACGATTAAAGTGTGTGTGTGTGGCGGGGGGTGGGGAGGGGAGGACGACTGAGAGTGAAGGGGGAGGCGTAGCAATTACACATTATTATTATTATTATTATTCACATATTACGTTTAGATTTTTGACATTTTTTGTGAAGAACAGGGGACTGACCATACTCATGGTGTTGCGGATATTGTCGGTGAAGGATGAGGTCAAAGCTGATGCTGTTGACACAGTTAACAGAAAACTGACCAGGGCTGTGGTGTAGGGGATGTTGTCGATGAAAGAGGTGGCCAGCGCTGATGATGTTATTCACACAGTATGACGACGTTAACAGAAAACTGACCATGGCTGTAGTGTAGGGGATGTTGTCGATGAAGGAGGAGGCCAGAGCGGATATCCAGACGATGATGACGACGGCGGCCGTCAGGCGGTATTCCGTGTCCACGCTGGTGATCATGTCGCTCATCTGCTCACCGATCCATTCCATCAGACGGAGATCGGCCAGGGCCTGACAGGACACAGCACCACGTCAGGCGTCATGGAGCAAAACGAGGTGCGTTTACACACGGACACACACGCACGCACCACAACGAATCGGCAGGCACTGACAGGCACAGCACCACGCACGCAGGACAACGAGTCGTTCACACACACACACACACAACACACACACACGACACACCACACACACACACACGACCACTGGCTGTACAAAAGCACACACAGCACACAGACACACAACACACACACAACACACGACACACACACCACACAACCAGTCCACACGTACACACGCACGCACCATGCACCACACATCACACAACAACACACACGACACACCACACACACACACCACACACACACACACACACACACCACACACACACACACACACACACACACACACACACACACAAACATTCACACCATTCAGTTTCAGTCAGGACGAAGACCACTGAATCCACCTCAATATGAGGACGAAGACCACATTTAGGACTGAACCCACTCAATATGAGGACGAAGATCACCATTAAGGCGAACCCACCTCAATATGAGGACGAAGACCACCGTTAAGGACTGAACCCACTTCAATATGAGGACAAAGACTACCACTACGGACTGAATCAACCTCAATATGAGGACGAAGACCATCGTTAAGGACTGAACCCACCTCAATATGAGGACGAAGACCATCACTAAGGACTGAATCCACCTCAATATGAGGATGAAGACCACCGTTAAGGCGAACCCACCTCAATAACAGGACGAAGACCACCGTTAAGGACTTAATCCACCTTAACATGAGGACAAAGACCACCATAAAGGGCTGAATCCACCTCAATATGAGGACAAAGACCACCATTACGGCGAACCCACCTCAATAACCGGACGAAGACTACTGTTAAGGCGAACCCATCTCAATATGAGGACGAAGACCACGATTAAGGCGAACCCATCTCAATATGAGGACGAAGACCACCGTTAAGACGAACCCACCTCAATATGAGGACGAAGACCACCGTTAAGAACTGAACCCACCTCAATATGAGGACGAAGACCACCGTTAAGGACTTAATCCACCTCAACATGAGGACAAAGACCACCGTTAAGGACTGAATCCACCTCAACATGAGGACAAAGAGCACCGTTAAGGACTGAATCCATCTCAATATGAGGACAAAGACCACCATTACGGCGAACCCACCTCAATAACCGGACGAAGACCATCGTTAAGGCGAACCCATCTCAACACGAGGACAGAGACCACCGTTAAGGACTGAACCCACCTCAATATGAGGACGAAGACTACCATTAAGCACTGAACCCACCTCAATATGAGGACGAAGACCACCACCAAGGACTGACTCCACCTCAACATGAGGACAGACCACCGTTAAGGACTGAACCCACTTCAACATGAGGACAAAGATCACCACTAAGGACTGAATCCACCTCAATATGATGACGAAGACCACCGTTAAGGCGAACCCACCTCAATAACAGGACGAAGACCACCGTTAAGGACTTAATCCACCTCAACATGAGGACAGACCACCGTTAAGGACTGAACCCACCTCAATATGAGGACAAAGACCACCACTAAGGACTGAATCCACCTTAATATGATGACGAAGACGGCCACCGTTAAGGCGAACCCACCTCAATAAGATGTCGAAGACCACCGCTTAAGATTGAACCGAGTATCATAGAGGATTGAAACCGTCTCCATAAGGACGAAGACCATCACTAAGGACTGAATCCACCTCAGTATGAAGACGAAGACCACCGTTTAAGACTGAACCTACCTCCTTGACGCGACGAGTATCATAGAGGTTTGAAACCACCTCCATAAGGATGTAAGGTACCGTACACTAAGCATCACCGAAGATTGAATCATTCAACTCAGTATAGGGGCGAAGACCATCACCGAGGATTGAACCCACCTCCACGAGGACATAGAGCGGTACTAAAGGACCACTGGGAATTGAACACACCTCCGCGAGTACGAGACTGAGGCAACGCTGAGAACCACTGAGAGTTAAATCCACACCTCAGTAAAGCTCAGCGCGAAGGAATTGAACCCACCTCCATGAGGATGAAGAGGGACGCGAAGAAGAGCAGGGTGGACCACTCCACCTTGTGCAGAATGCTGTCCATGTCTGAGATGTTGGCGATCACCAGCAACCACATCGCACCCAGCACAGCTATCCACCCTGCAAACAGAAACAGCGCAGCATCTAGGCGATATCTGTGTCACGAGCTAAAAATAACTGAGACAAAAATAGATTCTGCTTCTTTCCGGTTACACGCTATCGACAAGTGAGAATGCACCTGTTGATGTTGTTGAAGTGTTCCTTTACGGCGTCCACAGAAACCGTGGGTTTATTAGGGACGGGAACCCAGGACGTCTACCTCGACTTTCACACAGCTCCTGAGTTCTGTCAAATCTCTGTAGAATGCACCTGGAGTGACCAAGTTCTTAAGTAACACTTTGGGAAGTGGGTTTTTGGTGTTGTTGTCTTTCCGAATGTTGCTAGCAGGTAACCAGACGCAACACGTGACCCTTAGACATGATGTAGTGCGTGCACGACCTAGTTTTGTGAAAGAACTCCCGGACACTGTGTCATGGGAACACTGCAAAAAGCCTTAGACAGCCGAATTATAATTTAAAATTTATTAAGCCAGTTTAAACGAATAAATATTAGGAGGGGGAAGGGGTCGCATTACTCTTTGCAGCTATGTAATGAACTAAATTGTACAAAAGGGGTCAGCACATAAAGCAAGACTAGTGTACGACTTGCCTAAACTGAAGTGGATACCGATGACTATGAGCAGTACATCAGCGTAAGCAAGAGAATTGTGCAACTGTGAGACGGTTTGGCCTAGCGGTAAGGCGTCAGGCTGGTAAGCAGAAGGACCTCGGTTCGATACCGCTTCGGTTCTCCTTTCTCTTCAGAAAGGTTGTGGTCAGTAGACACTGTCTTGTGACTTTGTCCTTCACAATCAAAATGAAACATTCAAATGGCTCTCATCGCCGCCCATCTTTAATGCAGGAGTCATTCTGGAGGTGACAGTGTAGCGATAGGTATATAATGTCCCTCTTTTCCTCCCTCCATACCCCCCCCCCCCTTCTCCCCGTCCCTAATAAGCCTTATGGTTTCTGTGGACGCTAAGCACCATGTTTACTTAGTGTGCAACTTACCCAAACCGACGTGGATACCAGTCACGAAGGAGTACATAAAGAAGAAGACAAGAACGACCCCCAGCACGAAGCCACACTTGAGCAGCAGGCACATGTTCTTGATCTGGTACTGAAACCCACCGGGAAAAGGAGATAATCTTATAAATACTGTATTCAACGTTGGTGTCTATGCTTAGTAGCACGAGGAATTAACGTAATGTCGTCAGCAGAGAGAAAGCTCCGCCCACTGACGTAATGTCCGACAAAAGTGTAGCGATGTTCACGTGTTTGAAGATTTACCGCAACGTACTCTCTCTCTCTCTCTCTCTCTCTCTCTCTCTCTCTCTCTCTCTCTCTCTCTCTCTCTCTCTCTCTCTCTCGCTCATGTCCGATCAACCTGGCCATTTCAAACGTGCACAAACAACCGACAGAAAGGGAGGGAGTCCGACAGACAGACATACAGACACAGACACAGAGGCACACTTGATGTTGTTGACGAAAAAACACTACATTTTGTCCAGCATTTTAGCAAGGGGTTCACCAAGTGACATAAATGAGTCCTAAGTCGGTTACCCTGTGGGCACCCTTACAAAAAGGACATACATCCTTGGAGATTCGAACAGGAAAGGTTTCTAAGTCGGTTACCCTGTGGGCACCCTTACAAACAGGCTGCTTTATCTTTAGTACGAAGATGTTTTATATTTAGTAGAAGGGTAAAAAACGGAGACGAAAAAACTGAACTGAAACACACACACACACACACACACACACACACACACACACACACACACACACACACACACACCACACACACACACACACACCACACACACACACACACACACACACACACACACACACACACACACACACACACACACACACACACACACACGTACATCTCTTTCCAGCTGGCGTAGTTGCTCATTTAGGTCTTTCTTGTCCGCTTTTCTGTGGGGAAAGAAAGATGAATGCAGTTAGATTTTTACACACTGTAAAATGCATACACTGATCCAGACATAATCCACGCACACTTCGCTACTCAACACGACCACTGGTAGGCAGAGGGCAGAGACAGCGCGTGAACAAAATTAACGGAGCAGCTGCATGCTGACCGCGTATTAGTTCCTTGTTTTCACTATTTTGATGTATAACTCTCTGTCTGTCTGTCTGTCTGTCTGTCTGTCTCTTCCTCTCTGCCCACGCGAGTGTGTGTGGGGTTGTGTGTGTTGTGTGTGTGTGTGTGTGTGTGTGTGTGTTTGTGTGTGTGTGTGTGTGTTGTGTGGCTGCGCGCGCGCGGCGTTTGTGTGTGTCGTGTGTGTGGTGTGTGTGTGTGTGTGTGTGTGTGTGGTGTGTGTGTGTGTGTGTGTGTTGGTGCGTTGTGTTGTTTCTGAGTTGTGTGGTTCTCCAGCTCCACAGCTTTCTGCATGAAGAGAGCCCGCATCAGAGTTTCCTCCCTTGTCACCACCACCAGGCGAGAGGCAGCACGCTGCCACATCTCTATCT
>JABMCL010002673.1:745000-747500 GCA_018857735.1 Alviniconcha marisindica | reverse complement strand
TCGGCCATAATCATTAGCATCATCACCACCACCACCACCACCACCACCACCACCACCACCACCACCACCACCACCACCATCATCATCATAATCACCACCGTCGTCATTAGCATCATCCACATCTAACAGCAGCACTAGTCTCTGCTCTCTGTCCACCCGATGCCCTCCTGCACGCTGTATCGGTGTCATCATTGTCGCGCTCGTCATCACTGTCACTGCCGTCGTCGCTGTCACGGACATTATCATATTGGTCATCATCAGCATCGTCACCGTCATAATTATTGTCGTCTTCACCGTCATCTTCTTCGGCGTCAGCATCATCACTATCAGCAAAGTCAACGTCCACATCTCTGTCTCTACCCAAATCATTTTCTCCACGTTTAACTGGCTCTCTGCCACCATCGTCATTATGCACCATCAACGTTGTTATCATCATTAGCATCGGCATCAACGTCATCATCACTGTCACTATCGCCATCTCTGTCCACCCGCAGAGCGTCTCCAAGCAGTCGAGTCTTATTCGTCTTCGTCGTTCTCGTTCACCCTGATAATTATAACTGTACTGGTTGACTGTTGACTGGGCATAAAACATCAAGTTACTTACTTACTTGCTTGACTTACTTACTCATTCGTTATTGTCGTCATCAACAACTTCATTGTAGCTGTCGTCAGAATGAGGATGTAAGTATTGTAAGTAAGCATAATGTTTAACGTCAACAGAAACCATAAGGCTTTTTACAGACGGGCGAATGGAGGTGAAGTAAGTAAACATAATGCTTAACGTCCACAAAAACCATAAGGCTTGTTAGGGACGGGGAGAAGGCGGGGGGTGGGGGGAGGGGGAGAGGGTGTACCATTGGTGGAGTTTATGTATCATGTATTTACTCACATGCCAGGTGCGAGTTACCGCAGGTGAGTCAGGTCTTTGCTGTTGTGTTTTGTGCCGTCTCTCGAGCCCTGTAGTTAACTTCCTGTGGTTGTGGTATCTTAGAATAGTTTAGTGGACTGCAGTGAAGATACGTGGTCTGGGTGTCGAACATAAAGTAACAGTAGGCGACGCCGACGAAACGGCTGGGGGTGGTGGTGGTGGTGGTGATGTGTGTGTGTGTGTGTGTGTGTGTGTGTGTGTGTGTGTGTGTGTGTGTGTGTGTGTGTGTGTGTTGTGTTGTGTGTGTGTGTGTGTGTGTGTGTGTGTGTGTGTGTGTGTGTGTGTGTGTGTGTGTGCGTGCGTGCGTGCGTGTGTGTTCGCCCCAATATAACCGTCATGGTTGGCTGGACGTTAAAGACCAAATATTTACCTATTTGTGTGTGTGTGTGTGTGTGTGTGTGTGTGTGTGTGTGTGTGTGTGTGTGTGTGTGTGTGTGTGTGTGTGTGTGTGTGTGTGTGTGTGTGCTTGTCTGTCTCCCATCTATTTTCAAAAACAAAAACAACAACAGCAACATCGTTTAGATTCTAACTTTGCACCGCTGTTTGCCCTGATACAACTGTCCTGGTTGACTGGGTATAAAAAGACCGAAGTTACTTACTTACTTACTTGCTTGTACCACAGAACGCAGAGCGTGACTCTGGAGTACAGCGCAGGGAGGATTTACTTATGCCAAGGTACTAACGCAACGTAGTGCAATCTGGCCCACGCCAGATACCTGCTTATCGTCTTCAGGGCGTAAGCTACTGACCTGATTGATAGCCGCCAGCACCGCCATTGCCGCTAAAGCTCCAAGCATGGCTGCCAGAGTCCGGTGAACAAGCTGAAAAACACGACGGAATGAGTCAGTTTCTTGTTGTTGTTGTAAATGTAGACGTGAATGACATCAAAGAAACTCAAGCTGAATGATGATAAAACAGAGTCTCTATATACTCATTGTCTCGAACAGAACCTCTTTCCCAAACCCTCATCCAACTTCCATTCACACTGGAAACATTGATATTCTGTTTTCCTTCCAGGCGAAAAAATCTGGGCCTAACACTAACAATCAGTCCGTTGCATCTGTGTGTGCAATATTCCACTGTGCATTTTTGTGTTGGCAGTATATCCACTTGTATTATGTATATTATGTGTGCTCAGATCAGAGTTTGGTCATGTTTAATTATTGACAACTTTGGTTTATTTACTGAAATTGCTGTATGTGATAGACGATTTCCGGAAATAACAGGCGAAGATAATTTGACAGTGTTTTCTTACTCCGGGAGAGTGAAGTCCCCTGAATGGAGGCGGCAGCGGAGAAGAACCGATCTGCGACAGTTTTGATCTTCAGGCATAGACCTATTATAATTCATACTAGACTACCAGCTGGGGAACCTACTATCCGATCTGCATGTTCCCCACGAACAGTGAGTGTTTGATCGGCATTTCTGATGCCTTTTCTGCCTTTTGTTTACGGGTGTCCGTCATCTTCCCCACGTGCTCACTGTACCCCCAACAAAAGCGTGCCTACTCTGCGCTACATCTAGTAAGTAAGTAAGTAAACATGGTGCTTAACGTCCACAGAAACCATAAGG